>PNEQ01008444.1:0-35295 GCA_003012365.1 Medauroidea extradentata
ACCAGTCCTTAGTACTCCCGACCGAGTATCTATACAGCACTCTAACTTGCGCAACACATCCAGGCCCAATAAACATTCATCTTCTATGTCGGCTATGTACACTTCGTGCTCAATGCAGAGGTCACCCAACTTCAACTGTACCGTTTTCTTCCCCTTCACTGGTGTGGTCTCGCCTGTCACTGTCGTCAGAAAGCTTTGTCTGTGATTATGGCCTTTTAACTGCTGGGGAGAAGGCCCCAAAATGTCCAGTCTGACAACAGTAATGGTTGCTCCAGTGTCTACAACCATGTTGCAACAAACATTATCCAGACTGCCCTCCACTAGGAGTGCATTAAAATCTAGTTTCACTGAGCATACTTGAAGAAATTTTGGGGTCTTATCTCTCTTAGTCACCGACCTTCGCCCCTTAAGACCGGTGCTTACATGTTTCCCGACGGCTGGCCAGATCGGGCAGCTTCATCCTGCTCTTGGTTTCTGTTTTTCTGTAGCCATCGTGGACACTAGGCTCTCAGGTGTCCGGGCTCTCCGCATTCCCAACAGCTTTGTCGTCCCTGTTGTCGAGGGCGGGGTGTATTCGATGTGATTCTGTGTATCATGGTTTCCATTCTCTTCAAGGTGTTCTCAAAGCGGCTATTTCTATCGTCGCCTGCCACTGCGACCGCCCGCACAGCACGCCGAGTTGATGGTCCTCTTGCAAAGTCAACTTCCAGTGCTCTGGCCAGGGCATCCTGCATAGTCCTTGGGGCGGCCAGACGCACTGCTTAGCGTACATCTACATCGGCAATGGATTCGACGAAGAAGCCGACTGCTTTTATGTCTCGTGCTTGTTCTGGACACCTCTCGAGAAACAAATGGGTGAGTCGCACAATGTCCTGCCACAATTCTTGCAGTGGCTCCCCTGATCTCTGGGTGCGGCTCCTTAGTTGGGCATGGTGGGCATGTGTCAAGTACTTGTCGCCGAAGCGCAGCTTCATTGCAGTAACTAATGTCGAGTATTCCAGACGTTGTTGTTCTGGAAGTGACTGGAGTATACTGAGGGCAGGTCCCCTCAGCACAGCTGCAAGATAGTACGCACGTTGCTGGTCTGACCAACCATTTATGGTCGCCACAATCTCGAACTGGTTCTGGTACTCTCCCCATGGAGTCTGACCATCGTAAGGAGCAGGCTAGACAGAAATCCCTTTTCCAATGTTCGATGCAGGCGCACTAACACCAACATGTTGCAGCCCATTTTCTGCCTGGTTGTGAACCACACTATAGCCTGGTTCAAACTTCGTGGTCTTCTCTTCGCCGCCTTCAGGTATTGATTCAGCAATGACCTTGTCTTCTCCGGTAACAAGATGGCCACCTTCTTCACCACGGAGAAGTTCTTGATACTCCTTCCTCGGCTTATCCATTTGTTGCTGCATGCTATTTTTACATGGTCCACCTTCTGGTTCACATTGTTTATCTCTTCCTTCTCGTTCACAGTCTCTATTTCCTGTTACACCATTTCTTTGACACTATCTACCTGCTTATTTACATTTTCATTTACACTGTTTACAAGATTACTAACATTCTCTACTTGCTTATTTACACTATCAATTTTCTTATCTACGTTCTCAATTTCCATAGTTACATTTTCAATTACACTACCAATTTTCTTATCTACATTTTCGTTTAAACAATCAATTTTCTTATCAACATTTTCATTTATGCTGTGAACATTTGCATTTACTGAAATTATTTTGCCACTTATTTGGCCACTCATTCCTCAATGAGAGCTTTTAGTGCTTCTATTTCAGCTGACATTCTTTTAGTAATCACTCACATTTACAATTGAAAATTAAACTTAAAATTTATAGAGTGGTTCAATTCAATTCAATAGTAATTGTGTGCAATGATTTAAACTAACAGAATTATTTATAAAATTTACTTTATCCCTCTATCCCACTTCTGACACCAGTGTTACGAGTTTGAGACATGAACTTTATTTGTGGGCAATTCCCATGAGTTCTTTTGAAATAGAGGTCTTATACTTAGAAATAAAAGAGTTAAATTAAGTACTGGTTTTAATAGCTCACAAAGCTACGAAATACACAAAACAGTAATAAACTATAACTCTCACAACACCATTAGTTATGCACACAATTACTCCTGTGTCACAGACACGTTAATTAACTCTGACAATTAAAGCACAAAAAATGTCTACCATCAATTAATTAAACACTACAAATTACAATAAAATTCACTCATATTTCCAATTAACAGTCTCTCAAATAATGGCAGTGTACAACCTTAATAGTCCGCAGTATTGATGAATCGCCGAGTGCTGCGCAGCACCCCGAGAGCACCGCTGTCTTCACACTTGAGGTCTTCGGTTCGACTCCCGTCGCACCTCCTTCTTCGCTCGTCAGCCCGCCGCAGTAGTCCTCTTGGTTCGCCCAACACTGCTCCGAAGGTAGCCGCCTGCCGCCTCACAGTAGACTCTGACGTTACCAAGATGTCTTCACCAGTCTATCTCCACAAGCATAGCACCTTCCATTTGGCACGACCAATAACCAACTCTCCCCGAATTTGTCGATTCAGCCCTTATATACTAGGCAAAACCGTACGGGAATTACCGCATTACAGGGGTCTAAAAATAGACATTTCATCATGTTTCGGATGTGATTTGAGTCACATAGGCCGCTTCGCAGGGTGAAAATGTAGTTGGGACTGGTATCTATGACGTAGTTTCGGCGGGATTCCCACTATGAGACACCCGGGATTTGAGTCATGGGCCAGCCCTCAAGGTGTTTCGACACAGGACCCATACAGCCATCCCTCAGAAACACAGCATGCAACAATAATGACCAATATTTAAAAAATATTGTAAATAACCAAATTCGGGCTGTCAACACACACACATACATAAAATCTATGTAACAAGTAACAACATTAATGCGAAAGGACACATGTATTAAATTCTTTGTAACATCACACCTCTTAACAAAGAACGAAAAAAAATTTAATTATTAAAACATTTAATTAAGTTACTTGAAAAAGTTTCGTTTGAAAGCTTAATGGAACTGACCGACTGGGACGTCCCGAATTCTTTATGCAGGTTAAAGTACACTTCGCCATTACATATTGTAGTAAAAAATTTTAAACAATTCGTATTTTAAAAAAATAAGTTAAAATTCTTGAATATTTATTGTAACACATTTTCTATGTTGTTAAGTCCAAAAAATAAGATCTCAGTGCGGACGAAACATGCTGCGTGGTGGCGATGGGCAAAGATAAGAAAAAAAAAGGCTTTACTGATATTCAGACGTGGGCGTCACTCAGGTCCTCTTAAGGGCATATCTGGAGGTAAAGCTGAAAACTAGTCCGTCTTGTCAGCGTTCATCTGATCAGCTCACATTAAGGTTACATCATGGCCACATCAAGGTCGGTAGCGCGGACCGCTTTACAAACGATAAATATAGCATAAGAAGAGAGAAAAATGTAACACAATTAGAACACCGAACAATGAAAACGTAATAAAAACCTACCCAAAGGCGGATACAACTAAGTTTTCGCATTTTCATGCGAAAAGCAAGAACAGATAGAAAACACGTCTAGCTCGTTACATTTTGTATAAATGAGAGAAAAGAAGGTCAACTCATCATTTCGCAAGCGCAATGAGATCGATAGTATCGACAGCAGTCGGACTCGTTTGCAGTTATAAAAGTTACATGTTAAAAATTTCATTTTATTTTTTAATAATAAAAGTTACGCATAGACAAATAAATAAAACAATATTACTAGAATTTTTCAGCATAAGAGTATATTATTAAGGGTTGATAAAACAAATAGTACAAAATATTTTAATATATCCAGCGAACATGGCTGTGGTTCTTGTAAAGTTCTAAAATGTGTACACTGCTGCCACCTAGTGTAGCACAGAGCAAACACGAAGAACACACACTTGTAGAGTGCCCTAGCGTAGAATGTGGGCAAATCAGCCATTACGTGAAAAGATATAAAAATTATTTAAAAGTTACAATATTATAGTATTTTACTGATATTCAACATTAAGGTATATAAAAAACATTTGGAATAATTAAAAGGAGAAACGAGAGTTTGCCAATATAAAATACGTTACTGAACTACTAGTAAAGCAAACTAAAGTACAAAAATAAAATAAAAGTTAGAGATAAGTGGCACAGCATAAATTGTGAATATTTTCAGCTTTTGTAGTCATAAAAGTTACTGTAAAGCTTAACTTATTACAAAATATAATTTTATATAAACAATAAAATAATATAACAATTGCCAGTGTTGACAAATTAAGTGGTACTTATGAGAATGATGGCTGTTAGACGCTGTTGTCCAAGGGCCAAACCTATTGAAAGTCAAATAATGAAATTGATTATTAATAAACCTTGCTTAGTTAAATTATTCACAAATAATCAGAAATCAATACTCTATGTGTATGAATGGGGTTACATCAAATAGAATTTAATATTATCAAAAATATAAAACCACTTCGTAAATAATATAAAAGCTACAATAAAGATACAAATAAGAAAAACATGTCATACGTTGCTATTGACAGTATTCGTCAGTTATTGGAATCAGAAATGCAGATATGTGAAATGGGTGAAATTGTAAAATATTTCATCAGACTTAATTTACAGTAAAGTGATGAAATATATAGATAATTAAATGTTTAGAAATCATGAATAAAGTATTTTAAGGTTATAAATTATTTAATATATTTAGATGAATGAATGTACTAATGCTCAGTGAAAACCTGCTCAGTCAGGTTGTGACTCCTAGTCCTCAGTGTCATCTACCACGTTGACAATCTAGCTTGAAAATCGTCGGCGTCATATGCCGGTTGTGATTACTGATCCATGTCGTTATAAGACTTTGTCAAGCAAAGAAGGACAATTTTTAAGTAATAAGGAAAATTTGAAGGGAATGTGGTAAAATTTTAGATGTTTTTGAGAATAAACATGGAAAAATTACGGCCGGGACCATGTCGTCGCCCAAGATACCCGCTGAACCACCAGCCGCTTTTCATAATCGACATAAGCTTTTGGACATGTAGGGTGACTTTCGGATGTTACAAAATGTTTTTTTTTTCATGTCCCTAAACAAATAAATTTAATTGCAAGAGAATATCGTACGAACAATAAATATCAACATTAAATTAAATCAATATTTTCTAACAGTTGACAATAATGAAAAATAAAAATTGCATAAAAGTGCCACAAATTCAACACACTTGTCCAAAATAACCCCCGCTTACGGTAATTGTACTGTTTGTACTAGTCGTCTCCTACAAACAATTTTGTATTAGAAAATGAAAAAAAGCTGCTACTTAAGTTATTTTCGTAGTTACGCATTTGTTACTCAGGTAAAGTATTTTATGTGAACAATTTTACGATCAGCTCAAAATCTGTATTACTGTCGAAATAGAAGTAACAGAACATGAACGTTACATAATATTATTTAATTGCTTATTTCAACATAAGATAGAATGTTAAATGAACCATAAGTTCTAACAACATTATTTCCACGCCGTATTCCGAACCTGACGTGGCGAAAAATAAGAAGTTTTATCATTATATGTTTTTTGTAATTTATGTATCGAAAAAAAAAATACATATTTGCATGACCAATTCAGTATGACGTTATAATTTTCGTGAGATATTCTCCGCATACTTTTTTTTATCGGGGAACAGTGATAAATGAAACTGATAGTTCTTTCGTGGGAAGCTTTTGAGCTTTAAATATGAAATATGTAGTGCTGATATAAATGACGAGAATTATTATTCTATGTGCAACCCACTTAAAATACAAAACTTTATTATTTCTGCACAGTGACTTTTCGGGACAATATAAATCAAAGCTGTTGGTTATGTAGAAAAGTAGTACGGGCTAACCATTTTTAAAACCCATATTTTTTAGTCAAAACGCCTGGTAAGTTCTTTCGAAATGGCTTAAAGTTTATTAGTATAGTTCTATTGTTATGGATATACAGGAAAGTATAATAATTAGGAGATAGCCCTATAAAGCGTAGAGATAGTATTGAAACGGTGAATGTTGATCAAGAATGTACAGTCATTGCGCCATAAATCAGGTTACTTAGTTAAGTAAAGCAACTTTCTGCAAGTGCTAAACATGTTTCTGGGTAATTTATAGAAATATTATTTTAATGCTGAGTGAAACTGAATCTAGGCAGTGAAATATAACGACGGAATAATACGCACTAACAAATTTATTGTCAACTAGCCAAATTACTCTCCAATTTATACCAAATAAAATTAAAAATCAATCGAATATCTTATTTTTTTTCAAAAACAAATTCTGGGTTGCTAGTATTTAGAACCTTAAAATATATATTTCACAATTTCGTAACTATATCGCAATAAAATTTAATTTTTTCTCCAAAAATCAATCAAAACCCCTTAATTTTATGAAATAACATAAAATGTATTGATTTTTATTTGTAATTAGTTCAATATCATAACTAAGTGGATTTTAAATTCGAAGGAAAATAATGATTATTCATTGAATTTTATTAGTATTCGTGTCTTTCTCATGAAAATTCATGATTATTAGTTTATGTATTGCTGTGTTTGGCGAAATATCATGCTGGATACCTTTGAATTTTAAAAATATTTCTTTAAGTAGCAAATTAAATATTGGCATGTATAAGCAATTTGAGTTTAAAATATACAATTTAACATATATCTCAGTTTGAAAACACTTTAAAAACATAATTGATAAACAATTGCACATACAACATGACAGATGAAGAAATAAAATGCCTAGAAAAAGTATTTACCATTTAAATAATTCTCCCGGATAATTACGGCACCAAATTCAGCCAGGCGAAGAAATAGTTCCGTAAGCATTTTAGTTTTCATCTAATTGACATATAAAAATGCCATATTTTCAAACGCCGCCGCAAATTTTGAAAAAAAAATTTCTTATAAGCTGACACAAGTATGAGTAGCCATATATGTTTCGGTTAGTCGTCGCCCGCCAGGCATAATTGGGTATTCTGGAAGTTTACACTGACTAAATAAACTAATGAAATTAAACGATTATGGTTACGTACAAGCTAGCTGTGACAAATTTGACTGTTGATAATGGACACGAGTTTGCATAATTTTTTAATTAAAAAGGAAGATTTCATTCCTGATATAAACTTCTTTCTTTACCGCAATTTAAGTACCTGAATGTATGTAAGTGTAGTTTGTGTGCTACATACAATAAAATGTACTGTATTGTGATGTCACATCTACATGGTGGTTCACATTTTTACATAGTTAAAAATACTTACAGTTTTACTTACGTTTTCCTGTAGTTATATAGACGCAAATAAACAAATTATGGTACCGATGTTCTTAAATTCAACATTCTTTAAAATGAAAATAACATAAGAAAGCAAATTTTAAATCATTCCCTTATGTAAATCGTAAAAATTACGAATGCTATAACCCTAGCAATTTTTGAAATCTAAATAATAATCATTGTCTTAAAAATCGCTAAGTTTACCTGATCCAAAACAATTTTCTTTAACTTCCAAAAACAATTAAAAATTTACCAGTACCCGTTTCAGTATTAATAACTATTTGTATTGTAATTTTATTACATATTTTAATTCCGGCATCTAACTTCTATTAGTTAATAATTTATCAATTTCATACATTGAAAAATAATTAAACTTGATTAAACCAGAATATTTAACAAGGTTAAAAAAAATTTTTTTACTTTCTTTACTAACAATTTTAATATGTAATAACCTGTGTAACTAAATGAAAGTATTCTTGTTTATGGTAAATCATTAAGTCAACTATTACAAAAGTGTGAAAAAATATCATATAGCCCATTATAGATTGTTTCAAATAATAAAAGTTAAATTTATTGAACTATTTAGAATATTACAGTCTGCCTTTAGCTAAATATTCAAAAATTTTCGAGTTCGTATAAATTTTAACTACAAAAGTAAAACTGCCATATAGATATTCATTAAATTCAAGGGATTTAGTGAACAATATTTTTCACTAATGATAAAGTGGTTGACTACAGCTCGTTTAAGCTGATTCTCAATATCATGTTTAATAACAAATAAAAATTATAGAATGTTTTAAATTGTTAAGTGTAACAAATAAAAAATCACTAAATTTAATTTGTGCAAATTGTATTTTTAATTATTTTTGTAATCGTCTTCTGCCTAAAGCTGCCCATCCTCAACTGCTCTACAAGTTCATCAACCAAACACTGCAGCCAGGGCCTCCGGTTTCAATAAAGTGCATCGCTGCTGGGAACCCTACACCTCATATATCGTGGCGTCTGGATGGATTTATGTTGCCTCAAAATGAAAGGTATATATATTTTTAATGTAAACTTTTTTCTGTATTTTTATTATTTTTTAACTGTAGTAAATTTGCAAGAAACATTTTAAAACAAACATTTCTATAACAAATATTGTTAAGTTTCATGTTTTGTGATAGTAGTATAGTTTAGCTGGTTCTATGGTAAGAGTACGAAGGAGGTGTCAAAGACAAACGACGTTACACCCGCATGAAAAACCCGATATCTTCTTAAAGTAGTCATATGACTCCGAGGCATATGAGTCACAGCATAACAAAGAAAACGGAAGGAATAAACACTTTTATTACAAAATTAATTGAAAAATTTATTTATAATTTATCAGTATTACCTAACAAGTACGATTACGGCGATGCACCCGACAAGAGCTGGAGTCACGACTAAGGACTTGTCCCCTGATGACTCGGTGCCATCTTGAATGACGCTACGGCATCAATCTAGTATTTTGCGCTTTACCTTGATTTTGACTGAAACTTCTCCAAAGGTATCCAATTGCACAAGTATTAAGAATTTTATCTACTTTCAAAAATTTTCAAGAACTTCGATATTTTCGAAAACTTAAAAACAATTAAAAATGCCTTGAAATTTTATATATTCCAAAGAATTCCTAAATTTTTTCAAATTTTCAAACATTTTCATTTATCTTGTTAATCACTTCTGGCCACCATCTTTTACGTCGAAATGTCGCAATGGTCTCCATCTAGGGGTTTTTTTGCCTACTGTACCGATAATATTTCTATGTCGCGTTTCTGGAAAACTCGCACATATTTATTAAATATATTTCTTAAACTAATTGCATTTATAAAGTTATTTTATTTGTTTCTACCCTCCCCACACACAAATGAATAGATATTATTCATTTTAAAAACAATATTTTAATGCGTACATGTAGGCCTAATGTAAAGTTTGATGCCCAACTCAGATATGCCTTATCGATGGTTGATGCTTTCAATCAATAAATTTTAAAAAAATCAAGAAGTAATTATTTTTATTACTTACAAGATCTTAAAAATATAGACGACTGCACCTAAACATATTCACACTTCTACACCAACATGTTTAATGCTTTCTAAAATACACATATACACAAACGACTCTCTCTTTCTCTCTCTATCTCCTTTCAGCTTTCAGTTAAAATGCGAGAACATTCAGCCCAAGGCCAGCATCCATACTGAATCAGGTACGTCAGGTTCATGCAATAATATTTTCTGATATGTATTAACATATTCGCACATTTGATATAAAATTTATGTGTAATACTGACGAGTTTTTATCCGTGTTTACATGAAAAGTATATCATTCAATCATATCGGCAGATATAAATAGTAGCTTCGGCAGAGGGGCTGAGGCACTGTGATGCTGTAACCAATTACCTCAATGAAATCATTCTGCCATCTTGGATTTGACCGTGACATTTAAATTGAAGGTATGAAATTTGTAAAAAAAGTCAATAGTTAAAAAATGGAAAAATTCAGAAAAAGTATTCGATTCGCCATATTGACAATCGCCATCTTGTTTATCTACTACTTTTCGACCGTCATTTGTTGGCAGCTGCCATCTTAGTACTGGTCACTCGTGCATGCTCGGCAAACTTCGATTTGCCGCCCTAATACGTTGACTACCTTCCATTATTCGATTATTTAATTTTAATGTAGCATTAAAGAACTAGGTGCAATTCAGCCTAGGCAGAAATATCAGAAATATAGATTAAATTAGTTAAATTCCTTTACTTGTAAAAGCAAACAATATTGTCAATGTATTAATATTTACTTAAATGCAAAACATGATACCCAAACCCGTTACCTAATCATTTAAAGATAAATGAAATCCATTTATTAAGATATTTTTTTAGAATACATAGTAATGGTGTATACCCACGATGTAGTCAATCAGTTATTTCAAATACAACATAAACAATCCAATAGAATCTCGAAAATATACTTTTTCGATTTCTAATAAAGTAAATTTACAACAAATTTTAAATATTCAATTTTCATTAAACAAATATTTTAAAATATATACCACACAATCCTATAGGTCCATGACTCAACATGCAGTTAGACATACACGATCGATTTACGATAAAATTAACAATATTTAAATATCTACATGCACAACTACCAGACATGGCGGACAGCACATGATGCCCACTACAGCCAGCAATTTTGTATAGCTGCGAAAAAATACAGTGACTCCCCCCCTCCATTTCCAACACCAATTATTGGCGCACATTTCATAACTGGTCCCAGCTCATCTTCGCCCTCTTCAATACATTACCTTGAACTGATATTGCCTTCCCCTCTCCTCCTCTGCATTCAATTACTGGTGCACATGTCAGAAACTGTCCCAAATCCGCTTCCCTCTCTTCAGTACATGACCTTGAACTGACATTGCTTTCCACATCTACAATTCCATTGCTGATGGACTTGTCAGAACCTGTTCCAGCTCCTCTTCCTTCTATTCCACACATGTGTTGCAACATTATAATGAGAGAAATACTTTGAAGTATTAAGGAGGGTAATTTTTTACGTTATGAAAAAGTGATATAAATGTTCTGTAAAATTCTGTAAACTAATAGCAGTTTAAAATGTTGTAAAATATCATAATGTCTATGCACATATATTGCTTAGAATTTTATTATGTCCTTGACATTCAGGTAATGTAAATATTTAAATAGGTAAATGTGCTATGGTAGTAATATTTATCTGTGACTAGTGTTTAATTAAATTTTTATGTTTGTTAAATGTATGGCATATTTTCAGGAAATGTTTTCATAATCATAAAATTTTGTAAAGGCTCTTACTAGAAAAAATGTAGTTTAATTTAAAAATCAGGTCAGTTGCAGGCCACACATTAATCGATTTTTGCTACTAAAAAGAATAAATTCCATTTTCACTGTGTTTTTCGAAGCAGAATTTTTGCCTTCACTTTGAAATCAACAAGAAAGATAATTTTTTAATTTAGAACGTCGAAGGGAAGAAAAATGGAAGAAAAATCTACGCAGAGGTCCGGCTACGAAGACTTTCTCGAGTAAGACTATGTATCTAGACGATTGATTTTTTGTATTACAATTCCTTTTGAAGAGAATCTACGAGACCTGGCGCTGCATTGTTCCTGTTGGAAAGCGGCGGGGAAATTTTTTCTACGATTGAAGAGTAGAAGATATCCAGGCCTTCTCGTTTCCATCTTCCAGGAAATATGTTGGGCGAGTTCCAGCCTGGAAATACCTCTAACTGGCCAACTGGGAGAAGAATTTTACGACGTGAGGTATCACATTTCCCTTGATAGCAATATCCTTTTATTATTTCGAAACTGAGGAGAGTTTTCGAAATTTCTTTCTTCACGTTGGAGACTTCAACGGTAAGCAGTCCCAGCCCTCCCGCAACGACAAGAAAAAATTCCAAACCATGAAATAGTTTCAGAAAATGTGGACAATTCTGCTTAAATTTAAATTTTGAGGATTTTTTTTAAGTAGTGCAAAATTTTAATCCAACGAATACTCTGGATAAGATGTCTCAAGCTGAAATCCTCACAATTTTTGCAGTATTTCTTAAAACGAACAAAAGATTTAATCTTAATTATATTGCCACAAAGCAAAGGAGTTTGAAAGAAACATTAGCCTACCATTTTAGCTAATGTTGTGGAGGAAATAATTAAATTTATATTTTTCTTTGACACATCACACTGAACTAACATCCAACATTTAATTTTCAATTTTATTCTAATACAAATTCACAATCTAATATGAGTCTAGGAAAGCAAATATTTAATTAGTACTAAAATTTGTTTCCATATCTTAAGTTATAGTCTCTCATAATTGCAATGTCACTGATTGTTTTTTTTTTTTTGCAATAATACGTTACGGAATCTTATTGAAGATCCAATTGATGTTTCTTTATGAGCCCTACTAATATTATTTTAATGTTATGTGTAATAAATTTGTTTCTTTTCACACCACTTGTTTCCTCTCAGTTTATCATAATTGTTTCAATTAATTTTATTTTACCAAGTTGTACAACCCAGGGCTTATACACTAGTAAAATAATTGGTAAGCCATATCTGCCCAAGTAAAAGTTTTTATTTGGAGATATTATGGAGAGTAAAAGTGGATAGAACAAGGTTATGTTACATATACTAAATGGTACCACAACTACAGGCCTGAAATTTCTAAAAAAAATAAGGATCAGCACTACTATCAATAAGATTTTGGTCGTAAAGAAACGCTTAGAATAAGCCGAGTTGACTGCTACGTCATTGAAGTAAGTATCCCTTTAACAAATAGTTGAGAGATAGTCTAAGGATTTTCTACAATAGGTACGGTAAGAAAAAAACATTGAAAATATTCTCAAACATGGCTTCACACAGAAAACAACTAAACTCTATCGATCAAACTGTTGAGGAGGTATTTGCCAAGTACACAGTCGGGAGTGATTCCGCTCTTTCAGATACTGATGAGGCAGTAGCAAACACAAATGGCGAAAACGTAGACATGAAAGCTATTTTTAGCATGTTGCAAGGTCTGCAAAATAAACTAGTTGAAAATTAGGAAAGTCTTGAACTTAAATTAGTCGAAAATCAGGCAAGTCTTGAACATAAATTAGTCGAAAATCAGGCTAAGTTGGAAGAAAGTCAAGTTAGCCTTGAACGTAACTTAGTCGAAAATCAGGCTAAGTTGGTTGAAAGTCAAGCCAGCCTTGAACATAAATTAGTCGAAAATCAGGCTAAGTTGTTAGAAAGTCAAGCCAGCCTTGAAAATAAATTAGTCAAAATTCAGTCTAGTCTGTCTAGTCTCGAAAACCAGCTAATTGAACAATCAGTTAGTTAAGAGTCGACACTGAAAGATGAAGTCAAATCCGTTCGCGAAGAACTACAGACAGAACTAATAAACACAATGTTTAACTGGCATGATGATTTAGAAAGTCAGTTGGATAAGGCGTTAAATACAGTACACTCTTGCGCAATTAAGGTAAAAGAAACAGCACAAGAAACAAATGAACGTGTATCTAGCATAGAAATACAGGTACAAGAAAACATAGAGAAATTCACTGCTGTAGAAAATCAGGTGTCGGAGTTGTCAACACAACTAGAGAACAAACTGACGACAACACACAATAACATGCGGGAAATTCGCAGGGATACACAACTAGATAAGGATCAGTTGGCAAAAAAAATCGAACGGGATATATAGTGAGAAAGTTTGAGCAAATTAATATATCCTCGTTAGCTGCCAGTGTTGATAACCTAGTATTTGTCGAGGGAACAAATAAATTAGAAGAAAACACAACAACAGAACCTGCTCAGAATTGCACTGCATTTTCTTCGTCAAAGACACACGGGAATTCAGACATACCGCCCGTCACAAATATAGCTGCTTTATTTCTCCATCCTGTACAGCAACTAGGCAGAACCATACCAAGGTTTTCAAACCTTGAACATGAAAACCCTTTAACATTTTTAAAGATATTCGAAGAGTATGCGGAAACGTTTAACCTCTCAGAGCACGAAAGTGTTAAATATCTTAGTCTTGCTTTGAAGGGGGCGGCTAGTTTCTGGTGGGACGTGGAAAAACTGAACACGATGACATATTCTGATTTCAAAGATAAGTTCCAGAAACACTTTTGGAGTCCACGAACACAAGGGTTAGTTCGAGCTCGGTTACATGCAGAAAAATACGACCCTAGAGGAAACATGCAGGTCGACGAACACATTAGCAACATTTACGAGCGCAGTCGTCATTTCGATGCTGGCAAATCAGATGCCGATGCAATATCAGTTGTCTCTGGCAGGAAAATACGGATTGTCACTATCCGAATATCGTGAATAATTTATGATAGTAGACAAGTTGCAACGACAAATGCGTTCCTCGAATTGGGAACACCGTCGGGATAAACATACCGGAAACCCACATAACCAGGACGGATACAAATTCCAACAAAAAACAAAATTTAATCCAGAACGTCGCTCAACACTTTTAGATTCAAGAGAGGGGACTAGATCGACGACGAATCAAATGCTAGAGATAGGAGATATTTTACGAAATGGAAAATACAGTGGTTTTCACACAAATGTAGGAAAGAGGGACAAACCCAAGACCACAGACGAAACCAGCGTAGGAATTCGTCGAGATCTAGTTCGAGGGAACATGAGAGTTCGAGAGAAGAGAAAAACAAACGATCCGATCCCAAGAGTTCTGGTAGGAGGGGGTCGAAACACCGCTCAAGGTCGATTCAAAGAACCAAAGCCGTAGGTTAATTTAACCGAAACAAGCCTTTAAATCCGACCGCACCTCCGTTCGAAGAGTCTGGAGGGAATGATTAACAAAGACGAGATCGGAGAGCTTCGACGTGACGACAATCCCGCTATGCAGAATGGATTACGAGAATAACAACGAGAAACAAGAAGACAAGATAGAGGAAGAAAACATGGAGCTAGTACACAGCAGATTGGTGTCATCAACTGATAGATGTTGACGCTACTGTAAGAAGTCAAGAATACATCAGTTTAATGTTGGGGACCTCGTGTTAATCAAGAAACATCCTATATCGAGCTTTTGGGAGAAGGTAACACTTAAATTATTCTTGTTATATTCTGGATCGTATCACGTGAGCAAGATTCACAAGAGCTGTTACGAACTAGTAGATCCAGCTTCCGGCGTAGTTAAAGGCAAGTACAACATTACACAGTTGAGGAACTATGTTACTCTAGAGGAATAAATTTGAGTTCACATTGTATAATATTTAACATTGATATACGTACTAAAACGGCCTACAGTATGTTAAGCAAATGTTGAGGTGTGATTTGTACTGTTTGACTTGTTTACGACTTTGCCTGTGTTGTTGGCGTAATTGGTGACTTGCCCTGGAGACAGTAGATCCCAGAGGTTATGTTATGCACCGGTGTGGAGTCTATTAATTGTGCTTGGTCACTAACGCTTTTTGGTAGTCGTAATTCGTTGAAAACGACATGAATTTATTGGTATAAAATTTTGCTTAAATCTAGATAGCCAACAAACACATAGATGTATGTATGCTCCTGTGTTGTCAAAGAGAAACTTGCCTGCCACATAGACAAGAAATGTTATTTAGATCTACGGTGTAGAAATTAAAAATCACGATACGGCTGTTGGATATTTCTCTGTGGATTATCGACGTAAAATAACCATGTGAATGAGAATAAATACAAAGGGTCCTGATAAAATATTGTAGTCAGTGAATAATGAACCATTTATTTGAATTCTGCACTCTAATATATCCTATCTCTGTAAAAGTTTTTATTAGAGTACCTATACGTACTAGTGACTACATCCATAGAATTTTTCTATCTTGTATATTCTGAAACATTTATTTTGTTTGCTTAATGTCTCTTATTGACAATATATAGAGGTAAGATTTTTTTTTCTTTCGTCTACACAGACAAGGAAGAAAATTTTTGTCTGCATGCTGCAGATGTTTTTTTTTCATTCCTGGTAATAAACAAATACACTTAGTAGGTATTTCTCCACAATATTATCAGAATAGCATGGGAAAGTGCATTTTAGCGACAAGGACACGAACTTCTTCAGGGAACCAGAGAAGTGTAGTGCTAAACGGATTTCCGAATGTGTTCGCCGAAGTAGTGTTTGTGTAAGTCTACGATCATTTTTTTTTTTTTTTAATTTTTTGTCCTGTTGGTAAAAAAATGGTCGCAGTGTCAGCGATGGAGAAGAATAGAACATCGTTCAGATTATTGATGAAGTGAAACTAGTAAGATACATTCTTAAAATAATTTGAATTGTGTAACATGAAAGATAATTCACTGTGTTTCTATATTAAAGTTGGTACACCTGATAAAAAAAACTTGCTTAAATAGAAGTTGAGGTAATATTGAAATCACATAGAACGGGAATGTTAATTGTAAATATTTACTTGGAGTAAGAAAGTTTATTTTTTGTTTGTGGTGGAAAACAATTGAAAGCAATTGAAACTTTATTTATACACAGTCCTATTTACAAAGCAAGGAACTTTCGATTCCAGAGCAAACATTATTACTGCTTTACACCAATATTGTATAAGATAATTAAATATTTTATTGTTTGTTATTTTTGAAAAATTTAAACATAATATTCTTTCACAGCAGTTAAATATCGCCTATTGAAGACTTTTACATATAAAAATAATTGTGTAACTAAAAGTTTCATAGTCTGGTAGGGGGCTATCTGTAACATACACATAATGTCTATGGACAGATATTGCTTAGAATTTTATTATGTCTTTGACATTAAGGTAATGTAAATATTTAAATAGGAAATTATGCTATGGTAGTAATATTTATCTGTGACTAGTGTTTATTTAAATTTTTATGTTTTTTAAATGTATGGTATATTTTGAGGATATGTTTTAATAATCATAACATTTTGTAAAGGCTCTTGCTAGGAAAAACGCAGATAAATTTAAAAATCAGGTCAGTTGCAGACCACACATTAATAGATTTTTGCTACTTGAAAGAATAACTTCCATTTTCACTGTGTTTTTCGAAGCAGAATTTTTGCCTTCAATTTGGAATCAACAAGAAAGAAAATTTTTTTAATATAGAACGTCGAAGGGAAGAAAAATGGAAGAAAAATCTACGCAGAGGTCCGGCTACGAAGACTTTCACGAGTAAGACTATGCCTCGCGACGATATTTTGCCTTATAATTCCTTTTGAAGAGAATCTACGAGAACTCGGGCTGCATTTGTACCTGTTGGAAAGCAGCGGGGAAATTTTTTCTACGATTGAAGAGTAGAAGATATCCAGGCCTTCTCGTTTCCGTCTTCCAGGAAATATGTTGGGTGAATCCTAGCCTGGCATTTTCTCTTACTGGCCAACTGGGAGAAGAATTTTACGACGTGGGGTGTCATGTTTCCCTTGATACCCATATCCTTTTATTATTTCGAAACTGAGGAGAGTTTTCGAAATTTCTTTCTCCACGGTGAAGACTTCAACGGTAAGCAGTCCCAGCCCTCCCGCAACGACTAGAAAAAAATGCCGAACCATGAAACAGTTTCAGAAAATGTGGACAAGTCTGCTTAAGTTTAAATTTTGAGGATTTTTTTTTAATTACTGCGAAATTTCATTCCCACGAATACTCTGGATAAGATGTCTCAAGCTGAAATCCTAACAATTTTTGCAGAATTTCTTAAAACGAACAGAAGAATTAATCTAAATTATATTGCCACAAAGCAAAGAAGTTTGAAAGAAATGTTACCCTACCATTTTAGCTAATGTTGTGGAGGTAATAATTAAATTTATAATTTTCTTTGACTCATCACACTGAACTAAAATCCAACATTTAATTTTCAATTTTATTCTAATACAAATTCACAATCTTGTAAGAGTCTAGGAAAGTAATATTTAATAAGTACTAAAATTTGTTTCCATATCTTAAGTTATAGTCTCTCATAATTGCAACGTCACTGATTGTTTTTTTTTACAATAATGTGTTACAGAATCTTATTGATGATCCAATTCATATTTATTTATGAGCCCTACGTTTATTATTTTAAGGTTATATGTAATAACTTTGTTTCTTTTCACACCACTTGTTTCCTCTCAGTTTATCATAATTGTTTCAATTAATTTTACTTTACCAAGTCGTACAACCCAGGGCTCATACACTAGTAAAATAATTGGTAAGCTATATCTGCCCAAGTTAAAGTTTTTATTTGAAGATATTACAGGGAGTAAAAGTGGAGACAGCAAGGTTATGTTACAATGTACATGTTTAATTGGAAACTAAGGCAAATAAATGCAACATAAATTAGTATGTGGGCCAGTAACAAAACATGTATTAAATGATTTGTTTACCTAAGCAAAATGTTTCATTATTGTTCCGGTAGCTTAGTGGTAGATCATTAGGATTTTAGCTTAATGGTCAACGGTTCGAATGCCTGTATGGGTTCAAACATTAGTTTGTATGGTAACTGAAACTATGTGTTTAATTCAAAACAAAATTTAGAAGACTTTTGAATTATGTTCAACATAGTATTAACATAATCTTACACAACATTACCTATGCATATAATGGTCTAGATCTGCTCGCCTAGCAGGTTCAGTATTGCACTTTGAAGATGGTGCTGATGTACAGCCACATGCACATCTGCAATTTGTCAGACAACAGCATGGCATCACCGCATGGTACAACCCGAATCTGCATACATGACTTTTGGACTGTTTTTCATTAGCACTCCTGCGTTGTGTGCTGTATCATACAACCACAGCATGAGGAGTGCAGAGCAAGTACTTTCCCATGGCATTATCCCATGATGCAACCTGACTCTGTATGTGTGACTTTATAAATGTTTCTCGCTCGCACACTTGTGCAATGTCCTGTATCACCCGATCACAAGCTCATACTTGCTGCGATGTATCAGGCAACCCACTGTAGGCCCAGTCTACCAACAACACATCAAATGTAGTTTTATAGAGGGTAAATAAAGAAAAATTGTATTATAATTACAAAATATTTACTTTAAATATTATATTATTTCACAATATCTTTCACATGGATCCAAGCGTCATCTTATTTCGAGTGTCCCAGCCAGCGCACACACACACTTGTCCTTCATGACGTTTCAGTACCTTCTCGAACAAATACACATCAAGAAAATTTGTAGGCTGTATCTCTTCGGTGTAGAAACCACCTGTGATTGGCTCACTGTGCAAATTTTCTCGGTAGTATACTAGTTGGTACGAATTACATATGCGCACATCCTTATACAATTCAGCCGACCAGTTGTGACGTGATACACTTCATGCTGCTAAGATATTCGTAATAGTTCGTCAACTTATACTCTAGGCATGCGAGAGTCTCTTCTCTTAGCACTGAAGTTTACAGTGGAATTTTATATTCATACTTCTTTTGATTTTACATAGCATTTATATTTCTTGTACAACACACATCGTATGTAACGACAATTTTCAACATTTATGCTTACCATCGAACAAATTTATTACGTTAATTTAGTTTTTATGTTACTAACTTTAAATAGATACAATTTTTTTTCTGTGGTGGTCGTGACATAAGTTGCACGTTCATTCATAGTACATGGTCGGTGATGTCAGTCCTGAAATATTATTTCCAACCTTTTCCTCACCGTCCATTTTAATAGATGTTGAACACTACCAAGCGCACGGTTCCCAGACTTGGGGCCAGGACTATACAGTAAAGCCTTGTCATTATCATTAAATAAAATAATTTTTAAAATGTAAATAAAGAAATGCGGCATTGGTGGGTTAAATGGATGGAACAGGAAAAGCATTCCTCTGAAACAGAATAATACCCTAATATCATAGCGGACACATGAACACACAGAAAGATGACAGCAACAGAAAAAAGTACAGATGGACAGGTAAGGGAAAAGAAATAATGAATATACCGTAAAACATTGTTTAATTGTAAGTACTTTCCAACCTCCAATATTTGCAGTGTGCACAGGTTAAAAAAATACAATTTACAATACACAACTCATGCTAGGTCAAACATTGCTCTCCCAAGGAAACAGTTTCAGCCACCGGTAGGAAGCCAAACGTAGTCGCCAAATACTATGTACAAAATTGTGAATGGAAATAGCAGTTGCTACCCTTACTTAAACTTTTAAAAATTGAAGCGTGCAGCCGAACAACGGTACAAGCGCCACTGAGCTAATTTAAGCGTGCGGTCGAACAGCGGGACAAACACCAACTTGGAAAAATTGTAATTTTCAGTGTTACTCCGATACTGAAATCTTCTATATAGTGCTTAAGAGTGTGTTTAATAATAATCCCCCTAGATAATGCTCAAGATCGGATTTAGTCGAACGAACAGTAGCAATTCCCGTGTGAAACAATAGGACAGGTGCCAAAAAACCGTGTACCTGTCTTACTGAATTTTTCCCGTGCTTAGGTTTGTTTACGTCGCATTTACTGTATCAAAGTTATTCCTGTTTCTACTGTTGTGGGGCTATTTAATTAATGTCGTGTATTGTCAAACTATCGCCAAGCGATGAAAGTAGACTTAATAAAATACGTAACAGGAATATAAAACCTTCAGAATGGGCTTCCAACAAAACGAAACGATTGCGTGAATCTGGACGATTGTATGTTTCGAAGAGAGGAGTTGATATTCCTGCCAAAACTTCGCTGACTCTGGTAAGTTTTTGTATTATTACATAAGTTTCGTTCACAATGACAGTGAACTGTGGATGAATGAACGAAAATATTTGTAACTATTTAAATTAAAGTTAATGAATATGAATAATTTCGTAGTGAATTTCTATCTTAAGTTTAAGAGTATTTAGAAAAGTGCATACCAGTGAAGAGCTGTTTAGATTATTTTTATTTGTATTACACCATGTTCAGTGCTTGCATACATTATTTATTAACATACTTTTTAATTGTTTAAAATGCACTAATTTTCTTTGTCACATGTCGGGAATTTACAAATATAAATATAAATTATTATTTTGCTTTTTGTAAACCCACACGATTCCATGCTTACTAATTTACTCCCTCGTCTCGTTATGCTTACAAGTTCCATGACACTGCAGAATGAGACTTTTTTCCAGTAGGCCCTACAGTATATTACCAGGGTTGCAGCACGGCATTTATGGGCATGCGGCAGAGAAAAATTTAGCGTTCCTTATATTTCAACTGAATTAATTTTTTTCATTTTCACAAGGGCCAAAACTGGCTTACTTTTTTAAGGTGTTACACAAAATTTCTTATGAATTAAGGACCGGAGCCTTATTCTGTCTGGCGTCCGGGGCCCTATAATAGCTGGGGCTCGGGGAATTCTTCCTTTTTGCCCCCCTTCCCTTAATTTTCCTAAACAAAACCCTGTATATTGTCGGCGTAGTTTTTGACTTCTACCGCAAAGTACTAGGTAGAAGCTCCTAGACTAATCCGATCATTCGGGATTGTTATCAAACAGGGAAACAGGCAAATAACAACAAAAAATATTAATATCAGGGGGTCAAGAAGGGTTAGGAAAGGTAAATAAAAGGGGTTAAATCCTAAACAAGAAGTAGGTTTCAGAAAATAGACCCATTCATATTTAAAGGAAACGTATATGTATGATATTTATATATATATATGTAACAGTCGCATATATAACTATCCTGATACAGTAGTTTTCGCTTACAGCCACTCGCGAAATATTACATTACAAGTAACGAAAACACTTTTCTGACTGCACGTCACACACCTCTTGTGTTTCAACGCTCACAATGGGGTGGTAGTGTTGCTTGAGCATGTAGTTCATATGTCTGCCGGGAGATAGCACCTCAGTTCACAAACATGCGAGATACAGCGGTGGTCCAATTTTGGCGCCGGTCCAATTTCGGCGACTTTCCCTTATCATATTTTGTTTACTTAACCAATTGAAGTAAAAATCACGACGATAGTTAATTATGTTTCAGTGATATAAACGATTCATAAAAAAATAATTTAACTCTTTTTATTGCTCGGGGGTCAAATTTCAATAAATACAAAAACTGCTTTTTGGGTATTTACGTATGTAACATTTTGAAGTGAAAACCAACTCTCTATCCCGGAGGAATCGATAGATATTGATAGTTTATCGGAAACATAATTAGAGTCTTTTCACCCCTTAAATGTTGAGTTTCGAAAAATCCTGAAATAATTTTTATGTGTGTCGTAGTAAAGTAAAAATCGCGATGATAGGCCGTCGGGTTCAAGCTTTATGACGTTTCTTCGGAAAACATTTCACCCCTTGCCACCCCCTTAGAGGTCGAATTTCGAAAAATATTTTCTTAGTGCTTGCCTACGACCTGAGAAGAAACCACACAAAAAATTTCACGATTCTAATTCCAGTGGTTTGGGCTTAAGTTTGATATGTCAGTCAGTGTTCTCTTTAATATATAGAGATATGTTTTTATTAGTTCACTTTGCCACAATTAAAGTGGTATTCCTTATTTATGTTAAGGAATTATTGCAAACTGGTAAAGGTGAACTTAGATGAGTACAACAACAGTAACATAGCTGAGTAAAGACTGTTGAAAGGTAGAATAAAACCATACAAATACCTCTGTCTAC
Organism: Medauroidea extradentata; assembly: GCA_003012365.1. Taxonomy (NCBI): domain Eukaryota; kingdom Metazoa; phylum Arthropoda; class Insecta; order Phasmatodea; family Phasmatidae; genus Medauroidea; species Medauroidea extradentata. The sequence goes on from PNEQ01008444.1 coordinate 22,406, forward strand.
TATTAACCAATTCAAACTACAAGAAATAAACATAATCACGCACAGAATAACTATAAAATCTACCTGTATTATCAATAAATCCACTACACTAGGAGTTTTGAGGATTAATAATACTGACTCAGTGATAAAGTGTAATAAAGCTTAACAAAATTGCAGTCCAGCGTTCAAGTTGCACTCCCATCCTTACAAACAGTATATATGTTTGGTAAAATTTAAAAATTAAAAAAAAAATACTTAAAAACAAATTATAAACTGTTCCAGGACTGTTTGGAATTTCGATCCTAGGTTGCCAAATTGCATTAACTGTATTAGGCCTACTCAAAATTATAATAATACTACAAATAATTTAAGAATGCAAAATATAATCTTTCTAGTCTTCCCTTACAGTAATTTATGTCTCTATTCAGTGTTCAAAGCACTGGCTAATGGTCGATTTCACCAACGAAGTTTAACTTTGCCACAATAGTCCAGGCAATTTAGGTCATAAAATACTGATTAGGGAAAAAAAAATAGCGTAGTTTTGGAAAATTTGCATAGGTGTATGGGAAAGTATGCCGAACAACATACTAAAAGTTCCCGTTGGTGGGTGGTGAGCGGGGGGTGTGAGGACTGTTTAAATGTCCATTTCAGCGGTTTTCTTTAAGTAGCGCCCAAACTATGGGATGTAGCAAAAATTATTTCATATACAAAATTAAAGAGAGTGTAATTTCCCACAAAAGACACACATACAATATTTCTATAAAATAAATACTTACGGAAATACAGGTGTTGAAAATTTCATAAATTTGAAACTTCTTGTTATAATGGTTGTAGCTATTAGAAAAAAAGAATCAGTAATTTAAATTTATAGTTGAACCATTCATAAAAAAATATGGCAATGTTATTCAGCTTTATTTTTCATATAATGAAATTATCAAGTTATTTAAATTGAGCACTTAAGAAACTGTTATTGACAATGAGTTACAGTTGTAACTTCAATAATTAATTTTTTTTAAAAGAAATTTTATGCTCTATGGCGCAATAATTATCTGCTTCGTTATGAATATGATTTTGTGGTTTACAAATCATAGCTTTTATTTTATTTTAAAATATAGTTTTTATATAGAAAATGTTAATGTAAACATACTAACACATTATTAGAGACAATTAGTCCAGAAATAACACTTCTACGCATCTTGTGAGGATTTGTAAGCCATGTGCACGTGTTATTTATTTGTAAATTATTACTGAGCAGCACAGTCGTCGGTGGATCTATGAAGGAACAATGCAACAAGTTTCAGGTATTTTAATCGTTGAACAGTTCTGTGAATGTTATTGTCGGGAGTTTTTTTAACGACATATTTGTCTCTGTTATGGAATATCACAGAAATTGAGGAAGTATATAGTGTGCTGAAAATGGCTAAAATGTATTATATTGGACTCCTGTTTTGTTACGAAAGTTTCTAGAATATGGATCTGTTATGTTATGAGTTATCTCCATTCCCATTGGCTCTCTTCAATGAAGGTTGTTTGAGGAAGACAAAGAAGTCAACTCTCTGTGATGCACTTCTTGTAGTAAGTCCTAACATGAATACAATAAACATCAAAATGAGTATTAATGTTGTAGATGGTGACTTCCTCCTACACCGAGTAAACTGGAGTGTTGGGAGCGAGTTTTCTTCAATTTGTGATCAATATGTAGCCTACACGATCAAGCATTATGGTGAACACTGTGTTGTAGTTTTCGATGGATATGGTGATGTCAACAGTACAAAAAGAGCAGAACAGAAAAGAATAAGCACCACAAATACTTCTGTTGACATTAAGTTTGATGAGAACATGAACGTCACCGTTCAACAGGAACATTTTTTTGGCAAATGAAAGGAATAAAACAAGGCTTATTCATTACCTCGCACAGAAAATGACGGCCAGAGGAATAGAAACTAAGGTCGCTACAGGTGTTGCTGTTAGTACAATCATGAAATGTGGATAGAAAAAGCAAGCACTTCCCCTAATGTTGTTATCATTGGGGAAGACGTGGACTTGGTAGTTCTACTAACTGCTTTGGCACCACCACATAGCAACATTTATTTATTTAAGCCTAGCAGGGGTAAAGTAGAAGCAAAATTATGTTCATCAAATTCTCTCTAAGAACTACCATTTTATCAATCCATCTTCCTTCTTCACGTTTTCAGTGGCTGTGGTATGACCTCGGCCTTTTATTTTAAAAGTAAAGCAGCTATTGTCACACTATACAAAAGACAACAAAATCGGATAAGAGATACTGTTGAAATATTTTATAACCCCTCATCTACACCTGATGCTGTGTAACAAGCTGGTGAGAATATGTTCCTTGCTGTATACACAGCCAATGCTAAACAACACAATTTGAATGATCATCGGTATTCAGCATTCCTCAAATCATCAGCCAAGGCCAAAGCAAATATCTCTTCACTTCCTCCCACCAAAGACTCAGCAAAGCAACACTCATTGAGAGTGTATTTGCAGATTAAACAGTGGCTTGATAACTACTTAACTTCTGATAAGTGGGTATGGGCTAGAGGAGAAGATGAATCCCTATTTCCAATAAAAACATTGGACCCGGTGGCTCCTGACATAGTTCTAAACAAGATATTTTGCCGCTGTACAAATGGGTGTGGTGTACGATGTGGATGTCGGAAAGCAGGCATTAAATGCACATATGTTTGTGGAACCTGCCATGGTACATGCACCAACAGTACACAATTAGAAGAAGAAAAAGAAGAAGAAGGAGAAGAAGAGTTTCGAATTGATGACGTCCATGCAGAAGATGTAATTTTGGTATTTTGTACTTTGTAATATGTTAGTGTACACTGTTGCAGGCTACCTCGATTCGTGGATAAAGGTCAACTTGGTGTTCCACACTAATAGTAGCATACATCAAGAATTTTATATGAGCCGATAAAAAATAATCTAAGGGATTGAGATCTGGAGAATGTGCTTGCCGATCTATCTTTCACGAATATGTCTGTCAGTTTCTGCCTCGCTACGTGACTGAAGTGTGCAGGTGCACCATCGTGCTGGGAACACATACGTGTTCGCACATCAAGGGGTACATCATCAAGAAGAACTGGCAAGTCGTTTGCTAGGAAGTCCCGATACACATGGCTGGTGAGACGATTTGGCAGAACGTGCGAATCTAGTAAGTGGCCACTCACTCATTTTACATCACACATTGATTGCAAATCGCTCCTGATGTGCACGAACGGAAATATCTCGAGGATTTTATCTGACCACGTATGACTGTTGCGCATGTTGAAACATCCATCACGCGTAAAGGTAGCCTCGTCTGCAAACAAGACAAATGTGTGGAATTGCGGACGTACTGTACGTCGTAAGAACCATTCGCACAACTTACGTCGTCGTGGATAGTCTCCTATTCGTAGAGCTTGCACACTTTGTGCATGGTAAGGTTAAAGATTTAGCTCGTTCAATATGAGCCAAGCTGTCGAGTAGTTATCTGGATGATGATGTGATATGACACGAATGCTGGTGCTGAGTGTGTTCTTTATGTCTTCCAGTATGCCTTCTTTCACAATCACTGGAACAGAACGAGTTCGACCTGTCTCACACATAATAGGATGTAATAAGCCTGTCGTACAAAGTCTGCGGTCAAGTCTTTGGAACATGGTGTGGCTACGGTGTCGTCGTTGTGGGAAGCATGGTGTCGTCGTTTTGAGACGTATGGTGTCGTTGTTGTGGAAAGTGTTCTGCGTACATCCTCGCTGCTTCCCGCCCATGTGAATGTTCGGCACCATACATTACGTGCAAATCTGCAAGCTCAGACAAACTAAACCGCACCATGCCACAGTTGTGGGAACACAAATTGGCCTGACGTCTTGGATGGGGCATGTAGCGATCGTGTCTCCATGCAACTTGCACATTTTACGTGCAGTTTATTTAAGAATTGAGTAGTCCAGTTCCAAAACTCGTTTTGTCCACTTTCCCTAAAACTGAGGAAATCGCGAAAAAATGATTTGCGAGCCCATTTGTAAAATGGCCAAAGCAGTTTTTCTAAGTGTATCTGTTATTAAATAAGGCGAGATGTGGAAACTATCATCACGTCAAATTCAGTGCACGTTTAAAAGCTACACAAAACTGTTCAGAACTCATTTTTCCTAGGTGATGGACAAGGAGAGTTTTGGAATTAGACTACTCAATTGTTTGTCTGTGTTTTTTAATCTAACAGGCATACTGTTAGACATTTCACGTGGTGATCGATACTTGTATTCGTTTACAATACATTGCTCTATGCCAAATATAAAATACCAGGAATGCAGTTTATTTCTGACTACTGACTATTTGTGCGAATTATTTTCTCGTAAACAGTGAATTCTAGCGACTTGCGACAAGAGGACTTTTTTTTTGTTAATTAAAAGTACTGTTCAGAAAGACAACATAAAATGTTCACAAAACTCTACGGTAAAAAAAGTTTTGGTCAATGTGAGGGTGGCAACCCCTGTTATTTACATGAAGGTATGAAGGGGAGGGTTTTAATGAGCGGTTTCGTCACAGGTTGATGATCACGATAACACTAAACATTGTGCAGATATTTGTAACCAACCTTAAAGTGGTTTCCGATATTTGCTAAAAAATTAAATATTAAAATAAAAATGGATTTTTAAAAGTTAATATATCCCTTAAAAATGCACTAGATGAAAATGGCTTTGACCTCATTTTTATGAGGAATCACCTTCCAAAGTTTGTAACATAAGTTAAGAAACACTCTATATATAACTCCGCAAACAATATTTGTAATGAAAGATCGAGTACACTATAGCATGGTGTAATGTGTGTCATTTATAGAGTGGACTGTCAAGAAATTGTAGTGTACAGCTTCCATTTCCATACTCTGTTACCTTACTGATGGAAACTGTTATTGCATGGTTCAGTTAAAACCATCTCATATCTAGAGCACCTCTATTAATATGAATACCAGATGATCTTTACTTTTTATAGTAAATTTTCTTGTTTACACAGAAGGGTGTGTTTGTGATATTATGCTATGTGTTTAAATGTTTATTTACAAATAATTAAAAATACTATGCCCCCTGAAAGGTGTTCGTGATACTGTTCAACCCTAGGTGTGGGAAATAAATGTAATATTTTAGCTATCGTTGAAAATAAGTAGTCAAATTCAGTGATTAAAAATTTTTGCTACAAAAACTGTCAATAGTGTGGTCTGCTGTCGTCACTTTTTGTTAGCGGGCTTCCATCAATGCAATGAAATTACTTTACACAAAGTCAAATAAATTTTGTAAATTATTCAAATAACGTAGAAGTTTTTTTACACCGCATTCCTTAGCTAAGCGCTAGATTTACAAACTTCTAAGTGTCAATCTGTTGTGGTAGATGTTTTCTTAGTTTTTTTACTTTAAGCAAAAACTTGGTGCTCGAATTATCGTGTCACCGACAGAAAGTGTAATATCAAAATTATATCGATCTAAACCTACCATGCTTAAACATCCACGTAAAGTCAAGCACGACAGACTATGTAAGCATCGCGGGGGAAATTGGTCTCAACCTTTTTTTTTCGTTTTACTAATATTTATTAATTACCAGTACTATGGATATTTTAACTGACATACAAACATCAGGAATAGAATTGGTATTTAGGGAACTTTTTGGACTATCAGGTGCAACAGTGCTAGTTCAGGAAATGCATAATGCACTTTGTAAGCTAAGCACAAAATGCTAGGTCACATAAAATGCAGATATATATTTTTAAAATTGGAAAAGTATATTAACTTTGCTGGCCTCCGTAGAGTAGTCGGTTAGGCGCTAGTCAACGGTGCGAGAAGTCCTGAGTTCGAATCCTGGCTCATGCATGGATGTAGTGTTGTCCCTTCACCTCACTTCAACCCTCGTCGCCTCTTAACACCACGTTATTAAAAGGCGGTACAACCCTCTCACATCCCCATTAATTTTATTCTAACATTTTTCCTCGACAAAGGTCTACTTATCGTATTCCAGGATGTGTAAGACTAAACAGTGTTTTAATCAGCTGCTTGGAAGAAATCATGTTGACCATATATATTATCGTCACTACTAATTTGTCGATGACTAGAATTTCGTTGACAAAAAATTATTCCCGCATTGAATTTATAATTTTTTTTTGTATTAAAATTTTTGTAGGAATATTTCTACCCACACCAAGCCGGTATTTTATGATATTTCATACCCGAAAATAGTAAATAAAATCTATTTAGCCTCTCTGTAGACGTTTTGTCCCAATTTGCTTTACTTCTTCTTATGCCGCCAGTGATATTCTGAAGATGAATGGTCATGCAAAGTACATGCAGTAAAGTAGACAGGATTTAAGATTGCAAGTTGTATAAATAACTCGCCAGCACGTACAGTTTGTATGTAATATGTCCAGAAAAGGATTATAAACTTATTACATTTGTATAAATAGTGAGTTTAATATTAACCGACAAACAACCGCAGATAATACCTCAGGAAAAAAAAAAGCAGAAATCATGCAGGAACCTAGTACGTAAAGTGAATAATAAGGTAAGAACTTGAACAAACAGTGGTAACCACCCTCCATATTGCATTCTACTTTTACACAGTCTTGATACAAAGATATTTGAAGACGATTTATTGAGCAGAAACGAAATCGACGCTCTTGTTGTAAGTGCATATGGTGCACTGTTTCCGTTCAAAACTAACTTAAAGTTGGTGCGGTTGTGACAGTGCCCAGCACATAAGTATGGTGGTAATGAGTTCGTACTTGAAACAACACACTCATCAAGATAAAACACAGCTGAGACAAACCAAATGTCACTACTGCTCATTTGCATAGTATTATACTCTGTTGCAGTGTCTGTGCTAAAAAGTGCGTTTCCAGTAATAAGAGGACGTCTGACTATTCCACGAGAATTAAACGTCAGGCTTTCTTGGCCACTTTGCGGCGCATTCAAGAGGTATCGTGCAGCATACGCGAGTGTCGCTGAAGACATCTAAGAACAATGGAAATATATGTCGTGTCAAGTTTTCCCTTACCTCTTTGCCTACAACCATTCGTGTTACAAAATCATGGGTTGTGTTTAACTGAATAACTAGCATATTATTAACCACCGGTAGGTGAATTGCCAATATTGTTATTAATAATCGCTGCCTTTCAAGTATATTAAAAATGTTCTTCATACTGCGAACGCGACTACCTACGCATCTACATACAGAGATAAAACATAATGGCCTAAGATGACAACACATCTCATTCAACTGTGGTAGGCGCCACGGACGTCACACAGTCACCAACAGGTTGTGTGTTTCTGACGTACGTATGTTCTAACATCTGTGGTTCTGCTATATATTGGTTCTAACGTGTGAATTTCTATTGTAAAACGTTTCTAACGCACTTGGTTCTGCAATGTGTGGTTCTAAGCTGTGTTGTTCTGTCATAAATTTGTTCTAACATATCTAATTCTGTCCTTTAATAGTTCTAAGATGAGAACTTCTGTTGTGCGACTTTTCTAACTTGCATTGTTGAAAGATACGTGGTTCTAAAGTGTGCGTTTCTTTCGTACATGTGTTCTAACATATGTGATTCTGTTGTTAAATAGTTCTAAGATGTGAATGTCTACTGTGCGACTTTTCTAACACACATGGTTCTGCAGTATGTGGTTCCAAGCTGCGTATTTCTGTCATATATTTGTTGGTTCTAAGTTGTGTGTTTCTGTCGTACGTCTGTTATAACATGTGAAGTTCTGCTCTATATTGATTCTAACAAGTGAATTTCTTATGTGCGACATACGAGGTTCTAAAATATTATGTTGTTCTTTGTTGCGTGTTTCTGTCGTACACATGTTCTAACGTATGTGATTCTGTTGTTAAATAGTACTTAGTTATGAATTTCTACTATACGACTTTTCTCTCGCATATGGTTCTGCAGTATGTGGTTCTAAGCTGTGTATTTCTCTCAAACATATGTTCTAACGTTTCAAATTCTGTTGTATAATAGTTCTAAGATGTGGATATCTGTTTTTCAAAGTTTTTAACATTCGTGGTTCTGCGACACGTGGTTCAAAGCAACGTGTTTCGGTCGTAAAATTGCTCTAACATCTCTGATTCTGAAGTTTAATAGTTCTAAGATGTGAATTTCTGTTTTGCGATATTTCTAACGTATTTGGTTCTAAAATATGTGGTTCTAATTTGTGTGTTTCTGTTATACGTTTGTTCTAAGATATCTGATTCTGTAGTATTGGTGTTCTAACATTTGTGTTTTTTGCGTAAGACTGTGCTGTCATCTATGTTTCTAACAAATATTTGCTCTTAATTATGTGTTTCTACCGAGTGATTGCTCTAAAATGTTAAATTTGTAAGTTGTGTGGCTTTGGTTGTTTATTATATTATATGATAGTTCTAGGTTGTGCGTTTCTAACGTGTGTGGTGCATGTCTGCAGGGGTTTCTGTTCAACACGGTGGTGCGGGACTTGTGTTCTAGTACCGTGCAAGTTGCCTGCCCTGTAAATGTTGTAGTCAGTTTACTTCCACTGACACTGTGGACGCTGTTTGTGTGGGGTAAATTTTTATTTATATCCCTTATGTGCATTTTGCTGCCTCCGAAATTGATTGCATATATTTGTCCATATAGCGCACATTTTGATGCACTCGTTTTGCACAGCTACCATTATCAACCTACAGCATATTTGCACATTGTTGTCACATAACCGAGGCGTTGCTAATGGGCTTGCGCACTTATAAGAATGCATGATTTTATTTTAAAAATTGTGCCAACATTAATGTACCATGTATACCTTAAACATGTCGACAGGCTGGCGAAAACTGATCGCATGGGCGTAGATTTTTTGACGTTGAAGTTGATGGCCTAGTTGACAAGCGCTCTGTACAGTTCGTCGTAGGGATGTTGTTGGTTGTGGAAGACGAGCAAGAACCGCGACTTCAATTCTCGACGAGTGTGTCCTTCCACCTCGCCTGTATCGGTCGAGCCGGAATTTTGGTTTGAACTTGGATTTTTTGTGCACCGACTGCACTGGCGTTGCTTGTCTTGATGACATATAGCAGTGTGAACTGGCTCCTGAGAGACAATATGTCACTTCAAATTTTGAGGTGGTAAGGGGAATTAGACATTCCTAAAAGAGGGGAAAATGTGTGAAATATTCTCATTCTGAACTGACTGTAGCGGTATCGACGATACCGCCATCTAGTTGTCTTCATAGAAGTGATTGTGTGTAGTTTATGGCGTATTGTACAGGTGGCACCAGAGTTTTGAGTTTTTCGCCGCGATTTAGGCCATCTACGTTGCTCCTCATACTCATAATCGAAATATTACCTGAAATTCTACTCGTTCCCCAGTTTTTGAACCAGAACGTCGTTACCAAGAAGTACGTAGCAGAAAGAGACCATGAACCGTGTTGTCCCCTTTCGCATTCTCGAATCACATCATTGTATGCTTAATAGAATAAAATAATGTTTCTTTTTTGTGCCAGTTGTCTGATTAAATTTGTTGGTTATTGAGTATTGTAATTACATGTTTGAAGTCATCCACTTACGCTCAACTCCTTACAACAGTTATTTATTTATTGCTCGCCATATTAAAACCGGAACCTGGCCAGTCTCTTCGAAATACCAGCGAGTTAAATTACGTACCTCAAAGTGATATATATTATTTTTTTCTAGTATCCTTAATTACAGTTTTTGACTGTAACACAGTTATTTATAAATAACGTTTATACACCTTGATGATATGTCCATGGTTGGGTTTTGTTGTTGTTTGCTTAACATGAACTTTCTGAAAAAATGCCATAAGTAAAGAATCGTCTCCTAACAGAAGTGTACAGTAATGCTCAGAATAAATAAGCGGCTGTAAAAGTTGAAGTCCACTTCGGGTATGATTGGCTGCTAAACAAATGTAACGACTGTGTACCTAGGCAAACACACAGCGCACGTAAGCGTCTCCAATGACGGTGAATTCGATGTCTGCGAAATACAGTCGCTCTTTTATTTGCTGTATATCAACCAGCATTCTCGACGAGCTATGAGAATACTCTGGGTGTTGTCGCAGGCGACTATAAATATCGGTCTACTGCGTGCGGTGGTAGAGTGATTGTGGTGTTCTATCTGTAAGTGTTCGCGACGGACTTGCCAGAGAGGGACGAGTCAAAACCGGCGGGTCCAGGAGAGACAGTGTGGCAAGTGTGGATAACAGTGGGACTGTTGAAGTGGTGTGAGTGAGTGCGAGAGCAAACGAACAGGTTATACTATAGCTGTACATTGTGAGATATTTCTGGAAGGAGACTTATGAGTTCCGAGAACGGGTTTGAGAGAGAGAGAAATAAATGTTTAATAATTATATACTAGAGTAGTAATTTAGACATTTAGGGAGATTTACTGTACATATTATCTGTAAATATTGTATGCTTAATGTAGAATGTTATATAGGGTTAGAAACCAATTAAGAAGTTTGCTTCAATTTATTTATTAATTTATCTAAGCTACCCATCCCAATCGAACTAGGCTGTGCCCAGAACAGTAAAGTTGTTACAATACAATACAAATAACTGGTAATGTTCCTGCCACAGCAGAAGTTACATACTGAAATTTCCACTTACGAACATCTCAATACACCGTAAACTAATTTCGGTGTTAAAGAATATGACATTATTGTGTAATGAAATGAATAAAATACAAATAAATACAAAAGATAACGTGAACAAACGTATAAACTACTGGATTCGATACAGCTCGGTCAACGGAAATTGTGGATGAAACAGTTTGCATTTCGAAATATTGATGGCTTGATATTTACCTGAAATCACAATTATTCCGGTTTTATTATATATTATTAAATGTAACTGAGTTCAGTCGCTGTGTATTTTCAATTGATTATGTATAATACTGTATTATTAAAATTCATTACATTCCATATCATTGAGAACTTCATAAGGCTTTTATAACAATGACATTGAAATATACAGATAAGTTTCAGAACTACTGAAAAATGTACCTTACTCCTCGAAACTAAGTCAGAAACGTGTTTTGAGCTAGTACAAATAAGCTGGTATCGTGGACACTTGTTTATCTTTTTTTCTCTGAAGAGAAACAACATTTACACTTGTAATGGCTCAGAATTTGGAGTTGTAGCACTGACTATAGATTATTTAAAAAAAAAGTAATATTTGGGTTCGTAAAGTTTTTGCCGACTCCGTCAACTCAAGGTGCTCTAAATTTTATAATTTAAATGTCAAATGTCTACCTACCCAGAGTTGTTTCGTGTGTATGAGGCACAGAAGCATTGGAGCTATGTGGGCGATATTGATGCATGTAATTAGTGCCACATCGCCTCTACGTGCAAGGCTCTTAATTGTGGCTCGTTGTGTTTTCCTAGTGTTGCGTGTACTTGTAGAATTCAATTTCGAACAAATCCGTTACATATATCTTGAGAAATAACCGTGTGAAAAAGTCTATTTTAGCCAAGTTGGAGGGCTTTAAAATAATACTTCCGATTTGCGTTGTGTTTTGAAAGTCACATTCACAAGTAGGTTGAAGTGTGTTTGATTCTCGTAGATAAGCATTGGGGACGCATGTTTACTGGACTCTGAGAAAAAACTCCGAACACGCTGCACGCTGTTAAAGCTCCATCCAGGCGGCCGCCGTAAGTACTTTCACGCGTGTATGAATACAATATTTTGAGATACGGCAATTTGAAAACACCTACTTTTTAACAACATTCGAAATTTTATAAACCGTGTTATTTATTTGTGTGGTGTCATTAAAGTACTTACTAGCCCTCGTTTAGTGTTTATTTTAGTTTTCGTACATAATAATATTTGTTATACATTAAATAATTTCGGAGGGAAAAAAGAGTTACTTCAAACACACTGTGACATAGTTCGTGAACTAGGCGAGCACCTCAACACAAAAACTTCTGTTAAGTAAGGATCCTAGACAGCAGAAAGGTAATAAGGAATAAACTAATTCAGTTTTTCTTATTGTTTTATGCAGACTTGGAATTAGCCATTTAAGTTGACCTCACGAATTTAGGTACAACCAATTATTAAACGAAATATAGAAAAGCGTATAATACAATGAAATAGCTTATTGTAAATGCAATGCCAATGAGTTCATTTCCACGTCATCACGTACAGTGCCTGCTGCAATAAGGTAACCAACTGTCATGATCAGTGTTTAAATGTATTTGAATGCTTATTTAAAATAAGCAAAGTGCGTACTCTTTCCACACAAAAAATGTAAAAGTTAATCTGAATGTTGTTGGGTTTACCTTTGATGGTATCAATTTACGTTTACGTGCTTCTAAAATTATTTAATAGGAGTGTTCAAAACATTTTCGCAATTACAACTGAAACCTTAAACCACAACTATGTATGAAATTGCCTCCTTGTTCCCAAAAAAGTGGATTCGTATAGTCCGAACTTCAGATAATAGATGGAGGGACGATGTGAATTGCGATTTACCTGATTGCAAGCCATACCGGGGTTAACTACAGTAGTACAAGGCTCGAGGTGATTAAAGATAACGCAGATACTTACTTTTGCGAGTAACTACGTAAGACTGAGACAGTTGAGGGAGACATACAGCGTATTGATTCCATATACTCGGATTCATTTCCACCATAAGGGAGACGGTGTGATTTAAGATTGTGAGATTGTATTCTGGTCCCAATGAGTTAATTACACGAAAATATCTAGCGTTTCGTCTGTTACCTGTAAATATGATATCGTTTGTATTGTCAATAATCTTCCTTGTCCGTGATGGGTGACTGCTGAACTCTGACATTGACTTCTTTAATATTTTTTTTTCTCCCCAGCAATCTGACGATTCAGAACTTTACATCAGTCTGTGACTATGCCTTGATATTTATCAGTATAAAATATTAATCACTCTTT
>PNEQ01008445.1:0-35279 GCA_003012365.1 Medauroidea extradentata
CCAGAAGCATTAAAATTATTTCTGTGTTGAGAATCCTCAAAGCGGGCAATTGAATCATTTTTATAGGATTCAAATAAATCCGCAACGAAGTGCACGTTCTCTTCGGCTGTCCAGAAGTATTAAAGTTATTTATAATTTAAGAATCCTCAAAGCGGGCAATTGAATCATTTTTATATGATTCAAACAAATCCGCAACGAAGCGCATGTTGTCATCTGTTGTCCAGAAGTATACATTTTAAAGAATCGTCATTTACATTTTCATACCTAAAAAGGGTCGGACAATTATCCCTTTTTGGTCGTTTCGGCCGGGAAAAAATTTGTTTTATACTTAAATATTGCGGGAGCAACACAAACGGACACACACACATGTTACGTTCTTTAAATGTTATTTATAACCTAAACTTATGTTGAAGCAACATTAGCGAAGGCAAAAACGAGCGAGCATATTTAACAATGCATGATAATACTTGGAGGTGACTATTCATAATTACATCCATACAAATATTTATAAATAAAAATGTTTAGAAGACACAGTCCGAAAGAAAACCCGTGTTTAATCGTTACGGCACGACAGTCATTCGGGAAATTCAACTTTTTAAATTACAAAATAACTATCACTATATTACTTCAAATGTTCCGAAACAAAGGCATTCGATATATGCTGTGTTGAAACAAATGCGAACTAGTAACTTACTTCACCATGTGTACATCTAACCTACTATTCCGTACGGCGTACACAACTGTATCTAACAGCGCTACCGTGATGGTAATTCATAGTTTTGACATTACGATAACAATTGGCTACTGTTTACTTATTAGGTAAGCAGGCTTAACTTTTCGTCGACAGCGAAGTTAATTTTAAACTGTAACCCCCAACAGAAACTGAGAAAAGAATCCGACATTGCCTTAAGGAACCATCCCAGCATTCGCCTAGAGCTAACGGCGGCAAATTTCGGGAAAATCGAAATCAGGATGGCCAAATATGCGAATCGAACACCGGCCCTCCAGTTTGTGCAACTACAACTTGTCACAACTGCGTCACCTCACCCAGTAAATACATATTGGAAAGGATATAAATTTTATGGCATACTATTGTGTGTCGCTCAGTGGGTCAAAATGTAGTCTTCAATATATACGATTTTGTAACTCAGGAGCTCCTGCTGAAATAGGAACGTTAATAATTTTATAAGACATTATATACCTTCGAAAATCATTAGTACTATATTAATTACACGAACTTACGCACTGGTTTAGGTTATTGACTTCTATACACTTTACCTTCTATTAATAATGGATTTAATAAAATCGTTACGGTCCATTATTTTAGCAGCCTCAATTCACCAAACAACCCACAACCTTGGTTGACCGGTCAAGTGAACTGTGGAACAATGGAGTTACTTTGCCACATCTTCATAATTGTCCAAAATGACCACCATGCGCAGCCCGAACCATATCTACGTGATACGCGAACTAGTCACACACTCGTCAGTATATCCGGTGTTACGGTTTGGCTGGTGCCCGTAATTCTCGTTTTGAGGTCAGCAATGGTTGCAAGCAATGTGGACGAAACACGCGATCTTTTATGATTAACCCCAACAGAAAAAGTCGCACGAAGTAAGGTCTGGGCTTCAGGGAGACCAGTGATGAAGAGACTTGTCATTACCTACTCCAAGACCAACCCAGTGTTGCGGCAAGGTGTCATTCAGGTATCTGTGAACAACAAGGGGTGGCAATGGGTGGCGCACCACCCTGCTGGAGAATGAAGTCCCTCGCCGCCTCTTATAACTTAAGAATCAACCACCGTGTTGGTATGTTCAAATAAAGAACGTCATTGTTCCACGGTTCATTTGACTGGTCAACCAAGGTTGTGGGTTGTTTTGTTTTGGTATTATAAGGCGCTAATGAATAATCAGGAAGGTAGGGTAGGTCAGTCAAATTTCAAGTTTTTGGTGTTTGGAATTTCATCCCACGTAAGTTTACCCGTGTTCGAAATTTCAACCGAGGGCATCTTGGTCAACTACTAAAATTAATATTTATTTAAGTATCAATTTAACAGTTTAAAAAAAATGCACAGTGGTTGTAGCATTTAGTGAAATATTTACCATGTAGAAAATATGTAGGCTTTTTTTATATTCCCGTCATTTTAAAACCTTGAATAACATTTTAGACGGTTATCAAATCTTGGTGATCGACAAAACCTGGTCATGTGATGAAATAACCTACCCTACTCCAACGAGTGAATTTTCATAAGCGCCTATAGACATTCAAGGTTGGGGTATATTCTCTTCTGATCATACTGTATTTGCATATCTAAGGACTATATGCGCCGGAGCCGTACGGTCGATCCAGGGTCTAGAAAGTTTTTCATCGCATCTACGTGCAAAGAAATGAAATGACGTCCTGTCTGCCCGTTGTCGGCTCGCATATAATGAGAATTTCAGCGACGACTTATTCGTGTAATGGACGCAATAAAGATAAAAGAATGCTGAACGTCAGCACGACATTTTTAATTTCTTATAGTGGAAAGATATTGCTTAAAAACGACGGGCAAATTCCCATTTAGTTTGTTTCCGCCGTCATGAAAATTAACATTTTGAGAGAAAGAAAGAAAAAAATTCTAGTCGGACATATAAATTTTCTTAAATGCTACCTGTAAGCAGGCAAACTATAATAAGTTCAACAGTTGTTAAAGCCACAACATGTACAAATTCATGCTTGGAAATGTTTTTGCACCTTATTTAAAAATTCCATAGAAATATAGCGTAATTTCTCATCTTCCAACAAATGCCAGATAATATAAGTAATGTATTATCTAACAATGCAATAACGTGTCGTTTTTGTTGTTTTTCTGTTCATGTCATATCTACTGTGTTTTTTCCTTCTCATTGTTGTGTCGCATGTTAACTTGGTTTTTTGATTTATTATTATTTTTTCATTAATTATCTGTTTGTTAATTGTTTTATTTTACCAGATTCCATTTTTTGGAATTTTATGTTGTGTATGTATCCCGTTGACTAAAGCATTCTCTGCTTATTTATGTTTTTCTATTATTTTTAGTTTTCTTTGACAGTTATTTATTTTGCAATTGAGTTATGTCCAAACACCTAAATCCAGTCATGTACTCCCATTACACAGTTTATTTCAAAGATCAAAGATCAAACTAACATTTAGAGTAGAAAATGTATAAAATGTTGGTACGCCTTCAGGAATGCTTGTAATTGGGAAAATACTGTAAACTGAAGATGGTCGCGCACATTTCCCAGTTAAACAGCAATACTAGGCACAGGGAGGGTACTTAGCTACAACTGTTCCTTCCCGGCATGTACGTTCACTTGCCAACGATACTTAGGCCATCAGCATCAAGACGAGTCTCAACTACTGTCGCACCAACATTCGCTCGCCACCATCCCTCATCTCACCCTGCTTCGTTCACTCGGCCCTCATCACTTCCCCGACACCTTCCAAATCGCATCCTCTCGAAAACATTACGAACGAATATGTTGGTCGTATTTATACAACACTCGTTCTAAAAGTATTCAAGTCCGAGTGTCCTTACAGTAATTTTTTTTTGTTTCGTGTATAGCAATTTTTGCTTCGCATATTTATTGAACTCCATGCAACATGCGTATACTTAGCTTATATAGATATTTTAACAGCCTGATAAACACTGCAAAGCCATCAACAAATGTTAAGACAAAATGTTCCATGACGTGTATTTTTGCTCATAAAAATGTTTGTTTGATATACTTTAAATTAATTATATGTTGCAAAAAATGTCTAGCAGCTGTTAATTCAACTGAACTTACAAGATATTATCAGATGATTTCTCGAGAAATTATGTATGCTAGCGAGTTAATGATACGTACATACCCGCGTAAAATGTTGAGGTAAAAAAAAAATGCAAGCTACGTTTACTACATATCTAGAATCTAAAACTTAAAAAAAAAAAGCACATTATTGAAAGTAGTTCGGCGTAGGTACTAGTAATAATTCAATCTCCGTCTTACCGAAAACCACACTCAACTGTAAAAACACTGAATGGAAGTCCTACAAAATTCACTGGTTCTTCCATAGCGGCTACTTTAGAAAACCACGAGAGTCCAAGACAAAGACTCGGATCCGCGCGCCAAAATCAACATACAAACTTGTCCTACCTCGTTTTCTTTCTCACACACATACGTTAGCTTTCTTCCTCTCTCTCTCTCTCTTTCTCTCTCTCTCTCATACAAACACACATATACACTACCTCTTAAAATAAAGAACATCTACGAAGGCGTCGTATGTTTCAAGGTTTTCCCCCTCGTATTGAAAGTGTATACATAACTTGATTTCCTTTATAACATTTGTAAAGAAATTTAACTCTTGGTGACGCGATTTTCTGGTTATTATATACAGGACGTTGTATGTCAACAATATAGAGGAACCATCCTCATCTTATGGGGTAACTCACACGGTGGGGAAAATGTTTTTAAGTGGCAAAAAAAGGGTTTTCGTATTATAAAAGGAGTGTCAAATCGAGAGACTTTTAGAACAATTTTCTCTGAACTGAGTATAATGACATTACCAAGTATATTTACAACTCAATAATTGAGCATTTTCCTGAATATGAACTCAAAAGTAGTAAGCATGAATATGATGTTAGAAATAAAAATTTAATTTATATAGGCCTACCGTTTGTTAGGCTGAACAAAACTAAAAATAATTTTATTCATGTTGGTATAAATTTGTTTAATAGACTACCGAAAGACGCTAGAAATGTATCTTTGAAACATTTTAAATGTACAATAGAAAAATGATTTGTTAAAAAAAATTATAGTATAGAAGAATTTATTCAGGAATCTACTGATGTGGTGTTTTAATATTGTTATATTTAATCTTGGTGTTTTAATTATTATTGTTGACAATGTCTATTGCAATTTTATATTGTTTAATGACATTGAAACTACTATTACTATGCAGAGTAACAAAAAAGGCAAGTAGACATAGGCCTGAAATCGCACCGTTACTGTACTACAGGTTTCAATACTTACTCTACGTAGTGTACTGACTAGATAATGTTACTGCAGGAATGCTACATTGGATAGTGCATACAATATAATTAAATAGGACTCACCAGGAGTACGTAGTTATATCAGTAATAGCTGCAACGACATTCCACAGTATCACGATCCAGTCCTTAGGCAGGGATTGCGATGAATTCACGTTCACGTATCACTTACTACTTTGTCACACACCTGTACGCAATACGTATTCAACTGAGGTGCCATAGGCCTATTACGATCCTTCGCGTAAGCTGCAAGCAGGCTATGTAAAACGTCATGAGAGCCTTGAAATTAATAGTCAAAGATAACATGACACAATAGAAGGCATTAACTCCCCCGAAATGTGATTGGCCCACACGAACACGTTGTATAACTTCACGTATCACTTTAACTTAAACCTTGACATCGACAAGCTATTGGTTGCGTGAAAGTGAACGTAAGTCTCAAGTGGCGCCATCGTGACAGGGCCTGCTGAAGTACTTTTGTCAAGGTGATTCCTGCTTATGTGAAATTTAAAGTAAAATGGACGTGAAGTCGTCATAATCCCGGCCTTACACTATGAACTATACGTGTACTTTGAACTGCAGTGCAGACATTGTGCATTGTGGATATTTTTGTTCTTCTAGACACAAGGATTGTTCTTCTAAAATACTCCGACATGCAATTTTGCAACAGCCTGTAAACCAAAAGGTTGCGTAACGAAATCAAGTTGGACTAGCTTTCGGGAGTACCTTCGTTCAAATCCCGGCTCCAACCAAACTGATTTATGTTACGGTGGTTTCCCGAAATGCCTTCAACTGAATACCGGGTTGGTTCCTTAAAACAGGCCATGGCCGACTCCGGAGCTCCTGTCTTTGTGCACAGTTGTGTGTAGCCGCCTCTCATGACTCGCTGCCGACGAAATATAAAGCCCAATTAAATATGAAAATAAAAAAAAAATTCATTTATAAATATATTTGACGCCACTTAAACGTTCAAACAGCACTCGTAAAACAATTCTTATTAACTCTGACCCACTGTTAACAGTAACTAATACTGTTCCGACTATTAACAGCCACGTGCTAAATTGTACAAACACCTGAGTCAACTCCCTCCGGCCGGGTATTTACATATTTACAGCACGTTGACAGGTGTTACCAGAGGCAATTTCAGCATTGTCACGGGTCGTGTTTGACTAAAGCACTAGCATTCTGCTAACCGCCTGAAGCCAAATCCGCATAAGTAGGGATGATGGTTTACCGCGGGAAAACTGACTGTTTGCACGTTCAGCTTATGAAAAGATTACTGGCTTTCGTTTGTGCTTGGAGCTGTTACCCTATTCGACTGAGCCAATAAGAATCCCGGATATTTATTGATGTCCGTTATTGGTCTGCAGACAACTACGTTGTGTCAGGCGTATATCACCAAACCATATATGTTGCAAGAAACTAGTGTTTTCAAAGATATGTTGGCCCAAAACATTTTCGCAATATACTATCACCTCTATGCATAAGTAACAATAATTGTCAACTTCATTTCTAGAAGATCACAAAATTTGTTACCTGCAGTGAAATAGTATTTGAATCCTTCTTACGCACAAAATTGAAAGAGAACCGCTACCCAGAATTCTAGTTTTGTCCACAAGTCAGGAAGGGGAGTGAGAACAATATTTGAATTGTCCTCATATTTCAAATTATCTTCCAAGCAGAGCACAAGATACAAATAGAAACATTTAACATCACACATATTTTAGTTACGTTAATAATCAACGACATTCAAAACATATTTCATATATATCCCGCAGACAGAGAAGTTCCTAAAACTTCAAAGAGTTTTTACAGAGAGCTTTCATACGTCCTGAAAAGTTCTTTGCAATTTTTTTGTAATGTAATTTATGATTCACTCAACTCGTCTCCTTCTAAATTATTATTTAAAGTACACTTCTTAAAGTGCTGTGGTTACATGCTTCAATATTGGGCCACCTCAAATGTAACACAATCACTGACAGTGAAAATCCGCTCTCAGCAGAACAACCCAGGTGGAGCACTTTGTTAGTAGACAGTAGACTGCCGAATTTCGTTTATACTTTTAGGAATAATGGCGTCTGGTAAAGTGCAAGCAATGCTTGACCTGTTGCCATGTTTATTTTCCTCCGATACATCGTCTGATTCGAACATGTCTATTGAGGTGGTAGAAGACGCCGAAAATGTTCTTTCAATTGTATTACGTTTAGAAAACGAGAAATATGTACGACCACGCCAAGAGGGTTATGTGGAAAGAATCGTACCGACCACACGGCGAAGGAGGAATTCATTGGTGTTGCCGACTTAAATTCCAAAAACATACAATTTTTACAATTACAGTTCCATTACTTTTCGTCTAGCTGTGGTAACCCTCTCCGCTTAGTCGGCCGACAACAGACTATTGCCGCCATATTCTGATATTAAATCGTCTGTTTTAATGACACCGCCTCACATGCTGCTCGCCAAGTGGTTTCAACCGGAAGTATAATCTCCGACCCAGACGCCACTTCACCATTAGTTAGTGACTGACCAGTATAATAAGTTGCAACTGGAACGCTAGTCAGCGGTTTCAATTACTGTCGAAAACTACCCTGGTAACCACACGTCTGTGATTTGCGGGTAGAACTCTATAGACGCTGAGAGTTAAAAACAGCCAATCACTGACCATGAAGCATGGCTACATATGTGCACATAAGGCATTGCAACAAACTGTTGCAGAATTCTTTTCGCGAAAAATGTGGGCTCTACACATTACGGAAGCGGGTTCAATTCTCGAGCAGCCCAAACATTAATTTACGTTTACTTGACGTAACTGACATACTATATTACCTGGAGTTGAGCGCAAGAGAGGACTATCTCTGTGCAGTATTGTCGTAGTGTGAGCAGGAAAAAAAATACTTAAAACGTTTTGCCACAAACATTCTCGTATCAAATGTAGCAGGTACGATTACAAGCCTCTCATCACTTCGAGAGGAATGTGGCGGGCCCGACCTGGACGTGTGGGCGTTTTCTCGGAGTACTCCTGTTTTATCCCGCGTACTCATTCCACTGAAGTTCCAGCCTTACATAATCTCGCTCCCATACGTTTGTCTGGCTTACTTCGAAGATTATAAGGTGGCCACTTACCCAGGACACCAAACGAGGTGCAGAGTTTCGGCCGTCATAGATTTATTCGGAAAATGCTAAGCGTGCGGAAGTGATGCCTGTTCAGAAACTTCATTCAAAGAACGTTACACGCGTATATGTCAATTCCAAGTTCAGTACTACTCATTAAAGCACATTTTCTAGCGACCGAAAATTGCATAAATGGGTGTTTTTACGATCCTTTTTAGGTACGAAAGTCTTGGTGTAGAATTTGAAAGGTGTAAAATACACGTTCACATTTAATATTACGCTGTAAAATGATAGTGTCGCTACTGAAAACCTCTGAGACTAGTTGTCGGCGAGAAGACTGTAAGCAAGTTCATTGACTTGTGCCTTGAGGTTAGAGAGAGGCATGAGGTGCATACAGCGTCTTCCTGACCGGTTCTGTACTTCTACGTCTCGTACGCGCAAATATGTTCACCCACGGGGCTAAATTAACTGAGATGAAGGTCAAGGGCAAATAAAGTTTGTTACGATCTGAGCTGCTACTCATTTACTTTGAACAATTTCTTCATAAGCTGTCTGTTCTGGGCTGTGTTCTTATTGACTGCTTCGAGGAAAACTTATTTTGCAAAAAAAAAAAAAACACCCCAAATTAAATACATGTTTTGAGAGCTATTGTGTAATCACCAATCACCAGGGACTGCGATTTTCGTGAAAACAGTTTTGCCCTACTTTGTTTCAGTGTCTTACTTGCACACCTGCAGTTCTGCTTCATGATTACTGGGCAGCGCGCCTTTATGAAGAAGACTACTCTTATCTCACTGGGCCAATCACAGTAAGATTACTGCAACACAAGTCTTTGATTTCCGGGTAGAGCCCCACGACTCGTGAGAGTTTAAACGACGACCAATCACTGACCTTGAAGCAGAACTGCAGATTGTTATGAACCACGTAACCCTGGTTCTAACACAGCGATCAGTAGCCAGGCCATCCGGCCAGGAATTCCAAAATATTAAACATAAGTTGCTGCAAACTGCACGGCAGAACTCCCCACTCCAACAGCGATACGAGTTGCCACACAGGGCGCGATAAAGGGACTACGAGGTCTGTCTGCCCCATACCGTCGCCAGGACCACTTTACTACCAAGATGTACCACGTCGTCCAGACCTACGACGTGCCGAACGCCGTGGAAGTTTCCTTGCATCAGCCTTCGCATCATTAACAAGGTGGGACTGTCATCATCGTAACTAAATTGAATGGCTCATAAGTATTCATAAATGTGTCTAACCATTCTTGCCTCCCCCCCCCCTGCCCCGTACAGAACATCGTAAAAGTAATGTAATAGTTTGTATATATTGTAAATTAAAGCTGTACCCGATAATCAGACTGCGAGTCTCACTTACATTGTCAGAATCCCTCATTTCACGAGTTATTAAATTATGTACGTTTTACGTAATACTCTACCAACTACCAAACAACCAAAGATGAGTATATTTTTGCATAAACGTAACAATATGTGTACGTAAGACACTGAAACAAACTCTTTTCGCGAAAATCAGCAGTCTCTAGTAATCACGGTTACATAACAAGGGTGAGGAGGAGGGTGGAGAAAGAATGGAACCTGAAGTTCCCGGTCGCAATGGTATCACGACTTCTCCGTCTTACTAAAGACCGAACAGTTGGCATCGAAGTCCTCGAAAACTTGGCTAAAATACACTTAACAAGAGAAGGCGACGGAACTCCTCCAACCGGAAGAGTCAAAGCGCATTTCTTTCCGTCTCCGAGTTAAGTCTAGAACGTTGTATTGCACGTACTCCTAAGGGGCAAACAACATGAGCTCAAAAACCGCCGTGTTTTCAACAATCCTTGACTGAGGCACACATAACCGGTATAAGAGCTCTTTCAACGCCGGCGAATCCACGTGTACCGGACATCAGATGTCATCAGTGCAACCAGACGCGTTGATTTTGTTATGTTTGTGGAAACACTGCTAATACAGTCGTGTCAAGAATAATAACTGAGTAAATATATTTTCATTTGGTCTCAAACGTTAACTTTTGAGTACGGTACATACACTATGCAGGCTTTGTTTATAATTTAACGTGCCGAGTTTACATTATAAGTGGCAGACAAGGCACAATTTGGGAGAAAATAAAAAAGTAACAGGTGCGTCCACATGGTCACGTCTAGTGGAGGGAGGAAGGCAAAACGGGCATTTGCACCCGGGCCTTAAATTCTGGGGGGGGGGGGGGGGCTCATATTTTAGATTTAAAAATTTAAGGTTGGTTTATAATTTAAACTAAATTGCCCTCATTAAACCATGATTATTGCTGTGGCATATTTTAAAGTGTGAAGTACAACATGCTTTGTGCAACAATAAGTTGTTTAACAATTGAATTAATTACTTAGTTTTTGTAACAGATCAGATGTGTTGATATTATTGCCTTAATGGTGATATTTTTGGAAAAAAATTGTGCGTTTAATTCCAATTGCAGAGTTTAAATTCAAAATGGACTAAGTGCCAAAAACCTACTTCCGAGGAAAAGCATAAAAACGTATAATACACATACACTCACATATTTAATCGGAATAAAAAAGTTTAATAGTAAGAATAGATCATGCTGACGTTGGCTATCAAAACATCAAACATAACAGCAACGGAATCCAATTTACACAGGTAGTGCCACTTATTTCTTAAGTATTTGTGAATATCATTACACACGGCACTTATCCCCTCTTGAATATCACTCCGTGACACTTATTCCCTTTTGAATATCATTACACACGGCACTTGTTTCCTTTTGAATATCATTATAAATTACACTTATTCCCTCTTGAATATCACTATCAATTACACTTATTCCCTCTTGAATATCACTAGACATGGTACTTATTACATTGTGATGGAAATCCTATAACAATAATGGTATTGCCTTACCTCCCTTTTGAAGATCGTAGGGTATGGCACATAGACAAATTTGATGGAATAATCATGAAAATATGGATTCTGGCACTTTGTCACTTTTGAATTTCAACTCTTCAATGTACAACTCCACAGAAAGAAACTTAAGTGAACTTTGTAACCAGTACTCTAAAAGTCAACGTTATTGATATCCACAATAGCCGAGGTCACAGCTACGACAACGTAGCCAACATTTCAGGAAAGTAAAGGGCTTACAAGCGCACAGTAACATTGCATCTAAAAAAAAAAGGAGAGGCCTAAGATTTGTGTTACCCTGGGCTTTTTATACTGATCTCGTTTAGTATTTATCTTATAGTTTTCCGTTTATTATCTTACACACATATTTTGTTTATTTGTATTTGTTATTTTCTAAAGTGCCAAATTTCTTTGAGAAGCAGCCACCTCTTCATAACGTCTAGTCAAAGAGCAACATTAACAAACACTTGAAGACAAAACGCTGAAACGACGTTGGCACGGCAAAGCACGATAAATGGAAGGAGAGAGCTGCTGCACAGAAAGATAGAGCAGGTCCAGCTGATTAAAGACTTCAAAGCAGCAGACCTGTACCCCACCGTCTTTTCTTTAGAATGTTTCTTCATATGAGTCATCCGAAACAATTGTGAATTAAAGAGAATTAAATTTGTTACAGGTGTGACAGTCGTGTTGTGAAGTTGACATATTTAACGCATAGGATTTCATTCTCCAATCAACCTAGCCGAACATAGACACAATATTTCAATTGTGTAAGGCATTAAATGTTCATTGCTCTACGAAAAATAGTGTAAAATACATCCATCGTTTATTGCCGGCTCTATATTTTTGACAATTTTCCAATCCTCTGAAGAACAACGGCCTAACTTCACATCGTCATTAGTTTTTTCTGCATATGGTGTATCAGCGTAGTCTGCCCTCTGGCTCCGGCGGCGAAATCCCCCCCCCCCCCTTTTCACTACCTTAAACGAGACAATTATCCCCGGTGTCCCCAAAACTTCTCTAATTTACCTCAAAATCATCTTCCAAGCCCGCAGTGATTTCATTTTCAACCCTGCCTGCCTCCGTAAAATCTCTCGTTGATTAGTTTTTCAGAATCCTCAAACTGCTCCAGTGAAGACGCTAGAAGACTGTTCACTCAAAACAGATGGATGACACGCATTTTCTTGCGTCATTGATTAGTTTCAAGATATGTGCTAAACGTCAGCTCTCAGAGTTCTAATATTTTTTGTACATTAATATTGCATTTATATATGTTCAAGAACTAACATCCAGCTTAAATTCTTTA
This sequence comes from Medauroidea extradentata, assembly GCA_003012365.1. NCBI lineage: Eukaryota > Metazoa > Arthropoda > Insecta > Phasmatodea > Phasmatidae > Medauroidea > Medauroidea extradentata. The sequence continues at coordinate 12,374 of PNEQ01008445.1, forward strand.
AGAAGTTTCCAGTCGATTGATTTATTTTGCACGGTAATTCAGCTATACAACATACAGTTTTTTTTAATGTAAACGCAAAAATGTTTCCCACCTCCCAACATGAATCATTGACACTTTTCAGAGACTAATTGTTTCAGTGAGGAAACGAGGCTGATCACTAGTTAAACTTGGCCAATGTTTTATACAAGTATTTTTTTCGCACAGTACCACTATATGACCGTCTAATATTTTTGTTGATTAAGCCCCACCCACTCATCTCCATCACATTGATTTTCGTCCAGCTTCGGACAACTGCGCTATTTACAAAGTGGCAGATCGCTTCTGTACAGCACCATTGTTGCAAAGCCAACTGATTATACACCAATAAAATGCTTCTTACACAATACTCTTCTCCACGTCTTCTTCCTTTAAAATCATATTTCACCCCCTCACAAGTCTCCCTCTTCCCTTCTCTAATCATGTATTTTACAACTCTCTCTCTCTCTGATTCTAATATTTGCAACTATCTACTGCGAAATATTCCCCCTCTCCAACAAGTATTGTTTCAAAGCATGTGACCCCGACTTACCCCATAACCCAATTTCTTTTGATCACATACTATATATTCGCAGTCTCTCTCGTCAGGAAAACTGTTAACCGTATGTCTGCAAGATTCGCGTCGCTCCAAGAGACTGAAAAAGATCGAAGTGTTCCAAGTTTACATCCTTCATCCCGCTTTCCTCCACCATCCTCTAACTACGTGTGTGTGTTTGTGTGTGACGTATGGAAAATATTGTAACTTAAGATATTTTAAGTCACGGGAGCATAAAAATGATTCTCTGTTCGGCACTGGTCGGGGAATTTCACCAGGATTCGGAGCTGCCACCTTTCATGCATCCCATTCTATGCAGATTCACCCCTCCTTTTTTCCCCAGTCGCCTGTAACAGTTGGTTTATATTCGTTTAGGTTGGTTAAAGTTAGGTTATATTAGTTCAAATGCCGGAAAAAAAATGTTAGCTTGGTACAAGAATGGTTTTCTTAGGTTAAGGAACTACATGAATTGTTACTTAACTTAACAAACCAGCATTTTCGGCATCTAAACTACCTAAAATAATATAACTAACCCAAACTGTCACAGGGAATGAAAAAAAGAGGGGGCGAGGTCTGTGTAGAAGGAACGCGTGATGAGTGAAGTTCCCCGATCAGTACCGAACAAATAACCACATTTATGTTCCCAAGACATTAGTAATAAATTATACGAATCTCAATGCGAGCTATCCCATCTCTGCTCCTCGTTCTATTTCCGACTGTATAATCAGAGTGAAATCTCAGAGACTGCGGAAACATATAATTACGCTAAAAGCTTAATCTATGTCAACTGTTTCGTTATCTTACTAATACATTTATGAAAGAGGCTCTTTAGTTTTCGAGGAGTGATTTTTAAATGAAATAAATTTGTTGTTGGGTGAATTTGATGGTTCTTGAATTGACATTCCTAGTCCAATGTGGTTTCCTACCTTCAGGACAATGGCAGTGAATATCTCAAGCACATGGAGCCGACTAGAATGTCTACTCAAAATCCGAGGAGAAGCCAGGCATCACAACGCTCCATCCCTCCAGTTCATTTCATTTGTCACGAGGGTGTGTGAAGAAGCCGAGGATTGCTTCGAGGAAATCTACGAAACTATTTAAAGCAGTGCCATGCGTCAAAGTGACAGTGATGGAGGAGACGATTTCTCCTCCCTGAACATTACGTGGAGCTGTATCCGACATATAAAGCCCGAGAAGCGATATGCGAGACCGTACTACACGGTAGTCTGCTGACTTGGAGGCTTGAAATTCAAGTATATTCTGTTATAACGACATTATATTTCCAGCGGGGACTTTGGATAGTGCCAAATTCGACAAGCTTCGTGTCCTTAAATCGGTGCATGTAAGGAATATAGCTTGCTGTTTCGCAGACCAAGCGTGTTGTCCGCGATATCACGAATAAGTACAGTAATTTAAACAGCTTTTCTATTCCATGAAATGGCGGGACTCCGATGGAAAAAGACTGAACTAAAATAGCTATTTGACGAAGTGATTTGCTAGTTTTAATTTACCGAAGACGACCATAAAAATTCTAGTACTGAAACACAAATTGCAGAATACTCCAGTATTTACAGTAAGTAAAAGTAACCCCAGTGCATTCTAGTATTTCCAGTACAATTTCCAGTATCAGTAGACATCCTGTGCTAGCTCGTCCACCAAGAGATGTCCCATCACTGCTATGCACGTCAGTCGACTATATCTTAACGTCTTAGTGCTTCTGACACGAAGCACAAAATGGTTGTCATACAGTATTATTGGTTGTAAATATCAAAATTTAATTACATACTTCTCAGACAGTTGTATAGTACATTTTCGAAGTCTTGATAAATCGAACTACAAGTAGTTTTTGACAATGTAAGTAGAGTCCAAAATAATTCTTACAGCTAATATCAAACACGCTTTATAGCATTTCATACGCCTGAATAGCTGACAGTCTGAATTTCCAGGTCTAAGTTAGGTTAAAGGAACAGTAATTCGACTTTCGACCCGAAAACAATGAATACAAGTTTTGGTTCTTGAATGATTTTCTATTTCAACAGTATGTTTACCTACAGGAACCAATTTAAAGTCAACAATTTTAATAACAACATTACAACATTTCAGTAAGTTACAGTTGCGTAATAACTGACCGCACTGCTCTTTTGAGAAACATATTTTCGTGGTAAAAATTTGTAACAACCATTATTTACTATAAGAAACTTGAGAAACGGGTAGATAACCACAAAGGCAAAGCCGATAACGTAATGCTGACAGAGTTCACATGTAGTAATTAGGCTTCAACCGGACAAGTAATAGCAAATTCCGAAGAAGAAAAAAATTAACGGTAGTATCTCTAGGCAACAATAAGTCAACTGGGTTATCGGTGAACCCTTTCTAAGTTGTTCAGTAACAACGCTACACCTAAAATATAATAAATTGTTCATGAACTAGAAAAATGACAAGTTTATGTTGTTTAGTTTGTTCGGATAACTAAGCACGTCTAAGATACCATATCAAATGTATTATTTCTATTAAAATTAGTACTAGTAAGGCAAAGAGTTCAGCGGAATAGTGGAATTTTTAACAAAAATAAAATATTGGCGATTGGCGACAGCTTTATCTTGGGGTTGCTGGCATTACACATGGAGAACTATGGCTATTTGTGCTTTCCTTGTATAGACAGCATTTCTGGTGAAGGGGATGGTTCTCACTTACCAAGGAAGCTGCGAAACATCGTTAAGACCACCGTGATTAATTAGGTGAGTTAACCAGGATTTAACCAGGGTAAGCAGTGTGAAGTTGCCTGCCAGGGGGACTTGTGTTTGTTTCTGGGATGTAACCTTCGTTGCTAATTAGTAGTAACCGACGAACTTAAACAGAGCGACGCACAAATCGCCCACAATAGAACGAAAGCTGTTTCCGAAGAAAATGGTACGCTTTACCAAATTCTTGCCATAAGTATTGCTGGTTGGGTTTTTACAGTAAAGATAAAGTGTAGACTAATAAATTCAGCTCTGCAAGTAAGAAATTATCACTCATCATGACTGATTTTCAGTTTCAGGTCTTGCACGGTTTCAGGAAAACTACCGAGGCATTATGAAGGGAGTATGTGCTCACATTATTTTCGTTTGGCATTTGTTGTAAGGGGTGATGAAATCACAAGATAACAGTTAAATGTTTTGTTGACCGACTACCACTGTGGAGGCAATATCAACCAAGATCCAATCTGCATAAAACACCAGTGGCGCAACGGTAACACATTATACTCGCATTCGGAAGGAACCAGGGTTGGTATCCCGGCTTCAATCATCCCATTTAAGTTATCCATGGTTTCCCCAAGTTACTCCAAGCTAATACTGGGTTCCCTGAAGGCCACGGGGAGTTCTCTCTCAGTTCCTGCCATTGTGTAAAGTTGCGTGTCATCGTCTCTAGTGCCCTCACTATCATGAGGGTAAGCATAAACTTTACTTACCTTAGTTACAATCTACCCCCTTTCACTCCCCTCCATCCAACCCGTATCTGTAATGTGATGGCCTGAAGTCAATATCACGGAGTGAGTTCCTGAGTACTCTTGCCTGTCGCCAAATTTGCACGTTTCTACCCGTACCTACAGATCCTAGAGAATCGCGGTAAATGTTGACTGCAGGTCCCCGATGTGTTTTATGACACTGGATGATTTGCATCGGTATTGACTATCGTTTATTCGAAGCGCTGTTTCTTTCTTGAACAAGTCCCATTAGAGCTGTACAGATTTAACACAGACCGTGTAACATTAGTCTCAAAATTATGTTCACACGTGTAGCAAAATGCATAATCCAATAACGGTAGAATTAAGACACTACAGTTTATTGGAGACTATGTTGACTTTTATGTGTGTGTATCGATAGCCGTCGTCGACTTGGCAAATGCCCCAAAGGCAGGAAAAGCAAACGGGTGAACGAATATCCGATGTCAACTGATTGTGTGCCGAGCTTCCCCGAATGTGTTGACCGTTGCTGGGAGCTCTTCTCTTCCACCTACCCTCTGGGAAAAATATCCCCCGCTCCGCCCTGCGCGGGCGCGTCATAACCTCATTTGCCTCCGGCTGGGCAAACAGCGGCAGAGTGCTACCCCCCCCCCCCTCACCCAGAGTCCTTGCTGTGGGGCAGACACTATTGATCCTATCAGGGAACTAGTAATCAGTTTACCTGGCACACTGACGCAGCTCCTGCGAGAGCTGCACGCACCGCCAAGTGCGAGATGGCACAATGTTGCCTCCAGCCACTGGCGACCTACATGTCCGACACTGCTATACGCCGTCCGTGATAAACTGAGCACTTTAGAAGATCGCCTCGCCTGGAATAATAATTAAAAAATATTAATTGTGACCCTAAATGTTAACTTTTTAGTTAAACTCTATTTATGCACTTTGATTGTTGAGTAGATTGGTTTGTTTGCATTAAAATGTGACCGGAAACTGTAAATAATCTAAAAAGAAAAAAGTAACTAAAAATGTTCACTTAAAAACGAACCACCTATAAGGTCATGCATGCTAGGTAGTTCTTTATTCACGTTCGTACAAAAAACTCTACACTTTTCTAACGGAATGCCGTTATATGGTGCACAAATTATATGAAGGTATTTGGAAAAATAATGCACCTATTGTTCCCTTGATTTTTTTTTACTTATTTTTGTAACGAAACTGTGATAATTCGGGTGCAAAAATTTAAACAATGAGGTTTATTGCTACCTAAAAAAATTAGGTACAAATTATGATAAATTTGTGACAGATCAATGTAAAAATTCTGCTTTATGAAAATTATCTATAAATATTGACAAAATCACTGTAAATATACCGTGCGTGGCCTTAAATTCAGCGCAGGAGAAAAAAAGCACGATGCATAATACACAGATCTCGTAACTATTATCAAAATGAAAAATTTTATTAAAATCTTAAACGGTCGTGAAAATTTCTCTTCGTAGATGTTAAGAGTGTACGGCTTAGCGTTTCGTCGACAGCTAGGTGATTTGTGACGCGATAACTGGCTCATGCAGACGTGAAAATGGGAAATGAATCGGCAATATTCTGCAGACACCATCTTGAAGTAGTATCATAAAAGCATTTAAAACTGAAACGAGGATGGCCAGAGAGAGAGAGAGAGAGAGAGAGAGAGAGAGAGAGAGAGAGACAGAGAGAGAATCCAACCAGAATCCTCACGAATGCGAGTACAACGTTTTACAACTCCGCCTCCTTGCTACAAAAAATTTTTCGACTGCGTCTGAAAATGAAATTTACAAAATAGTGAATCAATTAACACTATAAATGCGTAAGAGAAAAAAACACCACAACATGTAATTATTTATGTCCGCAGACTTGAATCCCTTTAACCGAACACTGCATTAATTATATGTCCCCTGTCACGATATGAGTGTAGAATTATTTGAAATCACGGCTGTAAATATGTACTGCTCGAAAAACCTAAGTGTGTCTTCGGAAAATATGTGAACTACAGCCCTCTTACTCTCCTTCGACCCGCTACACGCTCCCAGCCAATATCGAGCAAGTAGCCTGGCTGTCGCGACAAGCACTTCGTACAGTCTCGTAAGCCGGAAAGGGACAACCAGAGTGTAGTTGTCCTAGTCCTGCCTTTATTTCATGGGTTGCACAGGCCTATTAGACCTACCGCAGATGATCGCTTACAATATGAATGAAGTGTACATGGAGGGAGGGCCCAAAGACATTCCCTTCCGCTGCTTTCACACGGCGACCGCTAAACACCAGCGCTCTTACCTCCCCTACCTATGGCTACACTTAGGTCTGTCGAGCAGTAGCATATGGACAGGTAATCACTCATCAGAGTGTAGGCTCCAAACTGGACGCCCGCAGACTCTACCAAACTTAAAAAAAAATCCCCTGGTCAACGACATCCACTAAAATTCCCATGTACGAAAAAATCGGAAACTGACCTCGCCGGTAATAGAACCCAGATCGCCAGGGATGGGAGGCGAGTACTCTATCCACTACGGTAATAGCTGCATCAGTTTCACTGCACGGAGAACAGGACTTGTGCGATGTTGGTGCATGTCTTAGACGGCAGTGTGTTCAGCAAGGTGAAACAGGTGGTGATTATCTACACGCCCACACAACTACCAGCAACTTGACTATTCATACGGGAAGCAAGTGGCTACCATAATTATGAGCTCCATTCCCAGCTGGCCTTCCTGTGCGCGGCCGCAGTAATGAATAAACAACACTATGTACTTCGCCTACAAGCTCACAACTTGCTCGAAGTTAACACGTTAGAAACGTTGTGTATATGTCACTTATCACAGTTCAACTTGCTAGAAACTTCCGCGAAACTTTGCTGGGATGCAGATAAACAATAATAAATGTAACACTCACGAATGGGCTGCCGCCCGGTGGTGAGTGCTCTCCAAAATCAATCAATTGCAATACAATTTTTAAGTGTCGGTTATTTTTTACAATTTTTTAATAACGTGTAACAGAAAATATGACTTATCAGTGCATTTTTGTTAGTGCAAGAGTGGGTTTGTCATGGCATCGTAACACTGACGTATTTTAACACCTAGTAAAATTCACACATTTATATCAAGGACCTACTGTATTAGTTATTGGCATGGAGGGTTCGTCGGTTTAATGTTATCCGCAGTGTTACTCAATATCCTAAATTTATCTACATTCCACCCTAGTTCAATATTTTATGTAGACATATCTTAAAACACTATAATGCAGACTTCACTAATTTACATCGCATTACAAATACACGGATACTAAACGTCCGGCAAAAGGACACGTCCTATTTTTTTTTTTTTTTTTCGTCGGACAGATTTTTCGTGACTCTAAAAAAAGTCACGCTTTTTAATAGGATATATTAATGGGACACTTAATTCATTTTGTGTGTATTTTTATCTCATTGGTTTCGAAAAATAAATTTAAAAAGTTACGTAGCACTACACATATTTTATTTAAACTAGTTATTTAAATTTTTTGAGTTCTATATATTGAAATACTGAAGATCGTTAGCGTCAAACTGTCACGACTTTTTTTAACCCGTTCCCAAAACACTGAAATGATGATAAGTATCAAAGTAACTTAATGTATTGTCCTTTAGTAGCTCATAATTAATTTACGCGTGCAAAAAATTTCATTGTCATTTTCTTTATGTCCTTTTCTGTCCTCACAGTTCGGTAAACCTTCAGTTATATAGCAAAAGACAAATTAAGCCGTCAATTTTTAATAAAAAACGAAATGTCCACCTAGAACACATTAAGCATAAAAATGCTTAAAATGCTTACACGCGTTTAAATGTAGTTTCTATTAGGCGGCCGCCTAGCTGACACTAACTGCGTGCAGCATGTTCGGAAATACGTTTTATCTCAGAAACCAATAGAGTTGCGTCCACAATGCTTATGCACAAAAATAAAACACACTTCAGACTACTTATAGAAACTGCTTTTAAGACACCTACCACACTGGAAGAATTTTTTTTTTTTTAAAAACCCTCAAACTAAGCTAAAATCGGGTTATTCAGACGGTTGTTTCTGAAGGTATATGAACAGAATTCATACGAGTCTGAGTTCAACAATTACATTGTACTTTAAAACAGTGACAGGTTAAATTAAAAGAGAGTGTCACAACTTATATACAGTCCCGTAGAAATAAAACTTACGGCAGAAACTCTGCCCGCGCGTTTACAAATTTGGGGGGGGGGTTAAAGGGTCTCCCTAGATAGGCTGCGTTTGTGTGTGAGAGGCAGGAGCAGTAAGGTTGCCACTAACCGACGTATGTAATACATTATTGCCTCTCCGTGCATGCTACTCAGCTGGCGTGTAGTACTTTACTAATATCCTTTTTTCCTACGTGACTAAGCGGTGACTACATTATATTATTTGTGAGCTGCATAGTTCAAAGTCTAACACTTGTTTCTACAGTTGTGTTTTCGAATCCGGTTGTTATTTTTTAAGATATGGCAGTCTGGAAAGGCCATTTTTGGCCATTTTTAGACACCAGAAAATGATATTTTAAATAAACGTGCTGAATTATTGAAACTATAGTGACATAGTCCACCCGGTCGCCGCCGTCAAACACATTGTCATCAATCCCGCATACATTTTAGTTATTATAAGAAAATTAACAACTTAGTCATGAAGGGCGATTCATGTAGCCTACCTGATATGATTTTCCACGTTTAGGCCCAAAGAGCCCTATGGTATTGCTGTCTTATTTATACTTTTCAGTGATATTAACTTTTACGCCTAAACGAGAGCAGATATAATAAATTTGTTTGGCAATTATGTCTCCATGTTGGCTGATTTTTCAAGGCATGGTAAAACCATGATGAAACTCTACCTTGAATAAATTTAATTTAATGGAGTATGTTTGGTACTGGTAGAGTTAACGGTAAATGTTAGCAAACATTTTAACGTAAACCGTAATAAATACATGAGAAGTGACTACCTCACCCCATCTCCATTATTGTACACGAACATGCAATTTTTTTTTTGTGTAGTTCTGGTGATTTATTCAGCATTTAAACGCACATAATAAAATAACTCTATTGTTCATCTGTAAACTTTTGTTTTTCAAACACACAAACAAATTCAGCCAGCGTCAAAGTGTTAGTTGAGGTTATGTGAGCTATTTGCGATACGGTACATGCTATTTATAGTAGTGAAAGTCCTACACCGTATGTGCGTCGTGGCGTGATGTGCTTACAAGTTAGGATCTGTATTGCCACGCGAAATTTTTTTCGCGAGCATTTGGCGCGATAACTGTGCGTCGTAGACAGTCGCTACAAATGGAACATTTTTACCGCTCAGGTCACATTACTCAACAATTCACATTCAAATGTCATCCTGACACAAAAAAAAGGTGGTAAGCAATTTAAGGGTTGCCACCACTTTTATTTCCATAAGAGTTGAAGGTATCAGCCAGCGTTTGCTGTTGGTCTGTCGGCCGCATGAACGTCGATCAGTGTTCAGTTAGTGGGAAAATTGAAGTTTTCAATTCTGATTTTCGAAGGCATATTATTCCCGTAATATGACAGTTACGCACAAAGTGCCTTGTATATCTACTGCTTTATTTTTCATCAGGAATTATCTGCCGGAGTTTGTTGGTGACTTTTATGAACATCCTGTATATGGGTGTTATGTGTGACTGTGTGTGTAACGTAGGGGCTCTTATTCATACCATTTTATAGTACTAAATGGTTATACACTTCAGTGCAATTTTTGCTACAGTAGTGTTTCTTTAAGGTTGACCTTGGCGTGTGGTACCTATTCTGGTACTGCAGTCGCGGTATGACGACCCGCTCAGAGCGGAACTGCGTGCAGTAGATGTGCCATTTTCCTCCCGAAGAGAGAGTTCTCGCAAGCTGTTAGCCTGCAGGAAGGGTCTGACAATGCGAAGCTAATTAGGCTGACGTGGCCGTTTCCATGGGACCAAGAGGAAGGAGCGCGCACACCACAGAGGTAAACAAATCTCACCAGCTCAATTTAGGCGTTGTCACGACAAGCCAACTGTCCTGCCGAGAACCAACTCGCGCAATATAACTCGTCGTGTCAACGAGCTACTCTGAAACATTTTATTTCAACTCACCTCTTGTAAGAGAAGTTAACTCCAGGAAGTCCTCAGATTCTGAGGAACTAATCAAAGTACGAGAAGTGAATGTACATTTATACACGCAATGTTCGAAACTTGTATTCGTATGTTTTAGACTTTAAAGTTGTAGACCAACGAATAAAAACATACGAATGAATACAAAATTCGAAGACTGTGTATCAATTCTGCACAAAGAAGTGAAAAAATACAGAATGCTCCTGAACTACAGGTACAAACGATGTGAGATGATTCCCTAACTAAATTTACTAGAGAAACAATGAGTATTACATCTTTAAAAACAAGAATAATACACAAGAGTCACACAAATTGGTAGAGTAAAAAAACAAAAACAAATACCACCTTGTTTTAGTCAAAGTTTGGAATCTTAGTATACTACACAATTGTGCAAACGCCTAATTAATTCAGATTTTTGTTTAACCTCCAGTAGGTTTTGTAATTTTCAGTTAGAACCATTTAAAATGCTATTTTTAATTGATATCCCCTTTATGAGTTACCGTACGACATTGTTGATACAATACTTTTCATCATATGTTTGATAGAGCATCATCTCAGAGTGTTTTTTTTCTACCTGTAGCTCAGGAACATTCTGTATAAAGAAAAGAATCATACCTAGACACGATGGCTACAATTTCGCGAAATAATATAACTGAGACACTGCTCTGCAATCTGAACAGAGGAAGTGGTATAATGTCAGGGCCTCGGAAGACGCGAGCTGTAAGGTTCTTGTCTAGGTAGGCTAGGGTGTATGTGAGGCACAAAACCCATGGAACGTTAAGAGTGACGTCGGTCGGCGTATGTAATGCATTATCGCCTCTACACGCAAACCCCGCAACTGCCGCAAAGAGGTTTACTATTATTCATTTTCCCATAGGACTAAGCGGTGACCGTATTATTTTATTTGCCATACTTACGGTTCAAATTACAGCGCCTATGTCTATTATTGTGTTTTTCGAATCTGGTTGGAATTTTCCTAGATACGGCAGTTTAAAAAAAACTGTTTTTAGTCATTTTGAGAGTCTTGAACATCGTTTTTCCAACAAGCGATTTTAATTTTTAAACTGATAGAAACGTTGTTTAAAATGTGATTTCTTTCCGTAGATGTACAACGTAATGCGCGTTGAGATGTTTCTTCCAAATATGATTACTTATAATTCGCTGCAATGCGTTTCAAGCGCAGGTAGATAGGAGCCTTAAGACTCACTTTCAGTCGCCGTATTGAATTTTATTATTTTTCGCTATTTTTTTGAATTTTGAGAAGAAAATTGATAAATCGGCGACTATACCGCAAATTCTATTTACCTTGAACTACAATACAAGCATGGCAACTGAGCTAGCAATGCATAGTTTGGTCGCAATTTGTCGGGCAAATTAGGAATATAAAAAAAATGTATCACATTGTGGCGTAATTTAATGTTAACTAAATCGCAAAGGCCTGTACTGTATCAAAATGTAAATAGAATTTGAGGTATAATGGCATATTCAACATTTTTCTTCTTAGAATTCCAAAAAAGTGAAAAATAATAAAATTAAATATGGCGACTGAAACCAAGCCTTAAGGCCGACCCTTGGTGGCTCGCTACTTGCTGGGTCGCCTCTACATACAAGACGCTCAACTGACATCAGTCTTGTCGCCGAGACTTCTGTATCTGTTAGAAATAACATGCCCATGTTCAGGAGCCCAGCAGTGGGTCTGCTCTAACCTCACCTACGGTAAAGATCGTCACATGTGACTGTCTTTCGAGGGCGACAGCTATTAAGACACGTCACTCGTGATTCTTTAACACATGTCTTTACCGCATTTCCAATATGCTTGGCAACACTGTAGGATGTGCTCTGAAAACCTTCATGTATTTTTATAGCTTACAAAATTACATTTTCTCACTTTTTACAGCGTATTTTGAATTACCAACTATAAATTTAGTTTTAAATTCTGTTTAAGACTACAATTTTAAAAGTTATAACATCAAATACGTGAGTCATAAATATATGGCGTTGCACGTATGATAGGCATCGTACGACGATAAACGAAAAAAAAAAAAAAAAAAAAAACCGTTCACGTTTCTCCTCGCCATAAGAGTCTTGCTGCCTTGTATTAAGACGTTTTAACTTTTATGCAACGTAACATGCAAGTTGGCGCACCTGATACGGATGCTCGTATCGCTTATGACCATTGATACATAACGTATATTTTCGCCAATAAAGAAATAACATGGCTTCAGGTCTTCAATTTTGTTTATAAACACAAACGTTCGCTCCACGTTGCGATAGAAACTACACAATACACTCTAAATAACTGATAAAGGTAAGGAAATACTCCTATGGAAAATGTATGTTTCATTACATTATAAGAAACATTTGCGCACAGTAGCTACAGGAAACTTTTTTATACCCCGTTAACAATGTAAAGTTCAATATACGTTACGGATGTGCAAATTATCAGTTCTCAAAGAAGAGTGGTTAGCGTAATTGACTAGTGACGTGGGACTTAGGGGTTCGAGTCCTACTATCACCGAAAACTGCTGTTTCATTATTCAATGTCCGTGTAATATATACATTAGCAATAATACATTTTGCTCATATGACTAACATGCAAATGTAATTTGTTTCTAGTACGTTTTAAGGATATTATTACCTTCATTTTTATCAGCGTGTATTTAATAATTATCTTTTTTCCTGTGCAATGTAACTTTCTTCAGGGCAATTTATTGTTGCATTTGTAATGAATGTCAAAAATATATCTCGAGCAAATTTATTTAATCTCCTGCACATTTTGTGCGTTAAAACTATATTTTTGACCAATTGCTACATAATAACATGCTAAGGCTGTTAAGGTGTGCCTAACATTTAAGTTTCCTCTCAGATGTAAGCGTAACCCTGCACCACGTGGCCAAATAGAGGACGAAATAATCAACATTTACCTAAGGAAATATTATACTAACTTGAATATTAGATAACTTGTCAAGATGAGTATTCAAAGATATACGTCATTGCTTCTGAATGTTGCCAAGTCGCAGATAAATCCACAAAAACATAAAAATACAAAAATAAATTAAAAATGCAGAATTTTGAAATGAAAATTTAAAAATCAAATACAAAATTAGTTTTTATCTATGTCAAATCATAGACTACAACATTGTAATACACTGAATTTTTTCGGTTCATGCCAGTTGGTTTTAGTGGCGTACATAAAATCGTAAAGAGCAAATTTTGACGTTTACGACTCATTATGTGAAAACTAGGAGAGATACAACAATTTTCGAAGAGAAAGATTTAGTGACAATTTATGTCTAAAATAAGAAGAAAAATATCTGGTACAAATATAAAAAGACGTTGAAAACTGAGGTGAAACGCGCCCTTAATGCGCAGAGCGCGAAAACTCCGTGCAGTGTTTTTTGGTCGTTGGCTTTTTCTATGGGACTATAAGTGGCAATCCTTCTATTTATTTTTAAAAAGTGCATAGTAAAATCCCGTGCATGCTTCTCTACTTTTGTTTCACGAATTCGATTGGTATTTTTTACGTGACAACAGCCTGAATATGTGTTTTTAGTATTTTTGAGGCGCCCCGAAATATTGTTTCTGCGCACGCATAATATCTAGAAAACCAAAATAGAAAAACGTAGGTAGTTTTAAATGTGTTTTACTTTCGTATTTTCAGTAGTTTCACTTTAAAAGAAATTCTGTTAATACTCTTCAACAATGTTAATGCACCAACTGTAATCGTCGTTGATTTTATGAAACCTATGTGCCAAAGGATAAATTGTATATAAAGTTATTTTCTCTGTGCCTATGCTTGTGCTACAGTTTACACAGATGGATAGAAATTATGCTTCTATGACATTTTACTGTAGTTACTAACAAATACCATAACATTGTTAGTGCCTACATGTTATTTTGTCCCTCCCGAAAAAATTTAACACATAGGAGATTTCATGAAATCAGTTACGATATACAGCTGTTAATAATGAGGGTAAATTAAAGGAAATATAAACAATCAATTCGGGAAGAGATTGCTGATCTTGCATTCTCACAGTGTAGCAAGAAATGTTTCAGAACGTCGTCGTAACTCACAGCAGGCAGGTTGACCTGGTGTCTCAGACAGCTTGCCAATGCGTGACCAAACATAATTTAGCTGACGGGTGGACGGACGAAATACCGCAGTGCGTGCAGTCTTGCCAGCCGGCGGCACGGCCAGCACTTGCCATAAGAAACTCTCTCGCCCCTCCTACTGGTAGGAATGCTGCTGCTCTGAAACTTCATACATATCTGATTTTATCTCTGATTTATTGGATATAGCAGAAAACGTCAAAACTTGGACTTAAAAAGGAGTCTCCAGCTATGTTTTCTCTAAGATCAATGTTTGCGTGTATACGCATATGTCCGTACATAATTGTTCTGGGAACATAGTTTCTTTACAGGAAACGTAAAAAACTATTACCTTTAAATGCCACTTTTTACTTTAGTTTTATTATATGTCAGTAGAGACAAAAAATTGTGAAGATGGCTTTTAAACAATGGCAATCCTACGACATTAACACTCATCTGAAGTCAAAGAAGAAAAATACATTCAGGCGTCTGTAGTACAGTCCTTTGGCTTTCCACACATGCAATTACCACAGTAAAATTTGCGTGCTAGTGAACTACAGTACCACAATCGGCAGCAAACTCTCAAGGCCGACTCTTACATGTTCATCCTTTACTGACGTGTGTCTTCCTCTTGAGAAATTTAGGCCTACATACGAGATGTAATTTTCCGCCTCTGATGCGCAGAGCCAGCGGACGGCAAGGTTCAGAATACCACACTCAACGATAACCGCATAGCCTTTATTCGCGGCGCGCCAAACTGTTTTATTCTTATCTACGGGAAATTGAGCGCCGACCTTACGTAATTTGTGACAAGTTTGTACTAAACCTGATACATGCTTCTAGTGTTGTGTTTTACGAATCAGGCCGGTACTTTAGAAGTTACAACATTAAAAAAAAATAACCACGTTAAGATCCTCCAAAATCACGTTCCTAGTAGGCGCCCTGCCCTTTAAAATCATAGAAGCATAGTTTCAACAGTGTGTTATTTCCTTAGATAACGTTATTGCAAATAAGTTTAGTGGTTTACTGTAGAAAAGAATAAAAGTGACGCGCAACAACACCGCTCATACGCCACATTCATGAATGCGAGTCTGACACAAATATACAGCATTCAATACACGGTATAATTTTGAAAAAAAAAAAAAAGTCTATATAACGTGCTATTGGAAGCAAATTAAAACAAAACTGACAACTAAGTGTACATAAAATTTCGTGTTACCTTTTTCGGAAGATAAGTCAACTGAACTCTATATTGCTCTATAGTCTCCCTTCCGATATATACTTCCACTTAGGTGTCAGCATTCCAAATGCTACTTGCCATATGATCGTTATCCAATACCTTGATTCAAAATAAAAGACGGGTGAAATAATTACTTTGTTAGGAGAAAAAACAAGAAAGACAGTTTGAACTTGAACTAAAAAAGCTAGGATCCGCGGTGGCCGAGGGGTCAGACCGCTCGCCCCACACCAAGGCGATCCAGGTTCGATTCCCGGCGGGGTTGGTCCCCGTATTTTCGCATGTGGGAATCGTGCCGGACGATGCCGCTGGTCGGCGGGTTTTCTCGGGGATCTCCCGTTTCCCCCGCCCTTTCATTCCGGCGCTGCTCCATACTCACCTCATCTCACCCCCCACCAGCGCTAAATACCTCGATGTTAAGTGCTCACCACAATCTTTCACCCACTAAAAATGCTGCAAACATAATGGACATTTTGCATACACAGTATTTTGGGTGAGATAGAACACTCCAAACGTGAGTACGGTTTCGTCAACTCCCTAAGGTAGTTACGATTGTAAAGTAACATTGAAAGACCACTATGCACGTAAAAAAAATATTAATGCATAAAACAGCATGCTGCGAGCTAAAGAAAGTCTGATTAAAATCTGATTAGAACTAGAAGGGAAAACATGCTGATTGAGTGAGAGATTTTGGTCAGCGCTGAACATCGAGGTCATAAGCACTGGTGAGGTGTGACGAAGTAAGTATGGAGCAGCGCCGGAATGCAAGAGCGGGTGAAACAGGATATCCCCGAGAAAACCCGCCGACCAGCGGCATTGTCCGGCACGTTTCCCACATGCGAAAATACGGGGACCAACCCCACCTGGAGTCGAACCCGGATCGCCGTGGTGGGATGCGAGTGGTCTGACCCCTCGGCCACCGCGGCCCCTAGCATTTTTAGTACAAGTTCAAACTGTCTTACTATTTTTTCTTCTAACAAAGTAATTATTTCACCCGTCTTTTATTTTGAATCAAGGCATTGGATACCGATCATAGGGCAAGTAACATTTGGTATATAAGGTTGAAACCTAAGTGGAAGAATATATCGGAAGGGAGACTGCCTATAGAGCAATATAGAGTTCAGTTGACTTATCTCCCGAAAAAGGTAACACGAAATTTTATTTATACTCAGTTGTCAGTTTTTTTTTTAAATCGCTTTCAATAGCTTGTAATATATAGACCGCTGTCAGAGTGGATACATATAAGGCGAAGTTAAATATACACTCAACTTTTACACCAACATCATGTCAAAAATACAGTACTAGGGTAGCTGCTATTTCTAAAGACTGATTACGGTCTTACTTGGTCAGTGATACTTCATGCTTGACGGTCTGCGGCCAAATTCGCCACTCCAAGCTAACTTGGGCGGCTACACGCAGTGCTGGCCCTCAGCGACCCGTTAAACTGGGTCATTAGCCACGAGAGCGCCATTTTATGTTAACATGTGCGCATCACGCTTCACGAGCAGCTTAATTTAGTGGCGAGGGTTAATGACAAGTGCGCACTCAAAGTGCCCTCAGTGCTGCCTGGGGATATAGGGTTTGAGGAGGGAGGATTTAGTGGCGATACAGCAATTTCGAAACGTATAAAATAACTTATTAAAGACGGAAATACATTATTAAAACCTTGAGCCGTGTACACAGCATCCATTATTCAGTACATACTTATGTACCTAATCAGTACAAGTAGCACTGCAACTACGTTGGTTCCGTAGTTAATTTGACAAATAGAACCCGTCCTATTTTTCACCCGTGGAGGGGGGGGGGGAGGCAGTGTCCGAGTAGTCAGACCATTCCCCTCCCACTAAGGCGATCCGGGTAAGATTCCTCACGAGGTCTGCCTCCCCCCCCCCCCCCGGATTTTCGCATGTGTGAGTCGTGCCGGACGATGCCGTTGGTCGGCGGGTTTCCACGGGGATCTCCCATTTCCTCCGCCCTTTCCTTCCGGCGCTGCGCCATAATCACCTCACGTCTCCCCTCGCCAGCGCTGAAGACCTCTATGTTGAGCGCTGACCAAGATCTCTCGCTCACACTATTGTTCATCGTTGTGTACGCTCACGCGCAATGCACAGTTTCAGCCACCGTCGCAAGCCATAGTAGGGTTGCCAAAATGTTTTGAATATAAACACAGCTCTTGTTTACTAATGAACACACGACCGTCGAATTTTTCAAATCCTATATTAGTTTCACTTATTCGCAATTATACGAGTGTCTTGTCTGTAAAATAGTTTTCGGGAACTCTACAGTTATCCTTTATGGAGTATAACAACGGACATCACAAATATATTTTTCTCCCTTGAATACCAAAACTTATCAACAGTGATATGCCAGTAGTCCAAGGGTCACTGGTTCAATTCCCGGCCGGGGAAGTGTAAATTTAAAGTAACCTACCCGGGTTGAGGACTGAGAGTTGTGTTGTCCCGTCACAACTATCACTGCGGTAGTTTATGGCAAACCTCAGCAAGCTCATACTCTTCTAATAGTCTCAGATGTCCTCCCTGAGGCCGTCAACTTATAAATAAATGGAAACGATGTCGTTAAAAATAACAGATACGGGAAAAAATAGGCAATTCGCTTAACGTTAATCTGCAGAACTAATGTATATAATACATGGTATTTCGAAGCATTTTGTTCTTTTAGAGAGCAATAGGGAAAGGGCGAACATCCGGCGCGCATTTAGAGGAATCTGGGTTCAATTTCCAGTTCCAACCATCGTATGTTCGGTTTTCCAGGGCTTGCCAACATCATCCCCGACACATTCTCGGATGGTTCCTTTATACATGACATGGTATATTCCTTCCCAATCCCCCCCCCTCACTACCCCTTACCGAGCGTTGCCTTATCAATGCCTTGTGTTGTTCGACAGCACTCTTAACACTGTTTAAATACATACAGTACACATGAACAAGAGCAACACGAATTCTTAAACTTGTATATACTCAGCTAATTCTTAATCGATGTTCTGCTGTTAAAAGAGTTAGGTTAGACGCGTCGAAATTGCGGTTGAGACGTCAGGTTTGACCGAGATTTGGTTATTCTTTTCCCCTCACGGGAACAATGGACAACCAGTTAAGCATTACATTCGTGTAGAATTATACGTATGTTGTAGATATTCCATTGATAGTATCAGTCGTAGTCGTACGGAGTCGTATATCAACATTCTGTTAAATGCTGACACGTAGAACTCTCAAACTTTTAAAGAGACATTTTAATGCATTTTATCACTACGCACGAGATGATAAGCAATACAGATGTCTATAGGCGATTTGGGATAGAGTGAGCTCTCAAAAACTTCTGCTTAGTTTCCATTTTCAGCCAGTTTGTAGCTTTACACTGTACGTAAACATTGTCACGTGCTTTTACTAACGTAGGCTCTTACTATGTTCACGTTCTCCGAAAAATGTAGTCTACAATATCCACTCATTAAATACACGGGTTGAATAATTTCTATGATCACTTTCTGTGCATTGATTAATTATTTACACAATATTCAAAAATTTTAAGTTCCGTTCAGTTGCATTTCTCATGGACGACGACGACGTACAAGAGATCTATTAACTTAAAACACCGTTTGACCGATCACCATGAAACTTGACACTTCATGCATTTTTTTCCCCGTGGAGAAGGTATTTATGCTGTCCAATTTACTCTTAACTCGTCAATAGATGGCGCTGAAGCGCATCTACCTAGAATCCGTATCATATAGGGCATACGGTGTAGTGGACGGATTCGCAATTCTACCAACATTCATTTTTATATCTACACTGACAGGACAACATCTGCCGGGTTTGCTAGTTCTATCTAAAAACAAAGTTGTTTAGTCCGCATATCACACAGTTTTTTTAATATCCAAATATGCAATAGCATGCTTCTTGTTTGACCTTCGTGGACATCTGCGTAACACAACACGAGTCATCACTACGGTTTCTCTACTCTGTTCCTCAGACACACAGAACATCCAGTGTTGCCAACGCCGACAAAGTTTCCTCCCTCGTGAGGCTGTCATAAAAAGCGCGACAAGAACAACACGACATGGTTGAATTTCCCGCCTAAAGAGGAGAGCAAGATGTATAAAAGAGACTATTTTTACCAACTGCTGTTGGTGCGCTAAAGCTCACACAACTGTCTTTCATTGTCTGTTGATATCCCGCAACGGCGGCCGTGTGCTGTGCCCCGCTGAGATCGACCGTGAAAACTCGATCGTAAACAACGAGAAGTGAGTTAGTGGCCCGTTAAAATATTTACGACCTTCACTCGAGACAGCGAGCTCAATCGACTTATTGCATTATCCGTAAATACCGGTGCCAGGCAGTTAAATTTCTAATTTATACCCTAGTGTTTGTAAATATTACAACGATTGATGCTCGAGATGTAGGGATTAAGCAATGTGTGATTTCTTGAGGTATGGTCACGTAATGCGCGGAGATCTCACGTTTCCCCCGCCCTTTCATTCCGGCGCTGCTACACACTCACCTCATGTCACCACTCACCAGCGCTGAAGATCTCTATGTAAGGCCATGATCTTTCATTTATTTCAAACAATTGCAAATAACTCCTTTTGTTAAACCATATGCTTTAAAAAATTGAGACACTGCACAGTCATGCGATACACGATTTTTTCAGAGCGTTTTTTAAAGTAATTTGCCTTTTGCTAGCAAGAAATTAGTCTGTTTCATTTTGGCTTATTTTGACAATAAGTTGTGTAATATTTACGTGGAAAAAATCTAAAAATACGTTTGGTGTATTGCAACAGAAAAAATAAAGATATAAACTATGATACATAAATGTTAAGACTGTAAGAATGAATTTTTGATATATGTATTAATTTGCGTTAAAAATTCTTTTTTCGGAACCACTGCAAAACTAAAGAGCGAGGCCTTAAGGCGGCCGCCTACCCCACGCTTCAAATACGTTGCAGTGTGTTCGTAAACAGGTTTTTTCTCAGAAAATATTCTACGTGTGCCAGTTGTGCTAACGTACGAAAAGAAAACAAACTTCAGACAAGGTCGGAACCTCATTGTTAAGACGCCACGATCATTAAAAACATTGTCTCCAACATAGCTAGAAACTGCATTTTCAGACTTCCGTACTTCAAAATGTACTAACCGGATGTATGTGAAACTAAGGTTGAGACCTGCACTGAACTTAGTTGCAGACTTTCCACCAATAAAATTATATGGTCAACGCTTAGTGTCCCATAGTAAAAACAGTTCGGCGGGAAGTTTGCACACTAGTTCAGCGCTCGGCTCGTTGAGGCGACGCGGCATTTGATGCGCGCTTCAAGGCCGACCTTACTGCTCCGTCGTTTTTGAGCCTCTCACGCGCGGGTAGGCGGCGCCCCTAAGGGGCCTCCCTTACTGCGCTTAAAATGCGTTGCAGCGAGTTACGAGTGTTATTTTTTGACGAAACCATTTAACGTGCATTATATTTGTATATCTACGAAAAGAACACATACTTTAAACTATGTCGCTATAGTTTTAAAAATTAGGTACCTCAAAATGTGGAGAGGCGAAAATACACTTCGTACATCGGTCAACAGCGCTCTTACCTATCCTTTCCGATCATATCTTCAAACTACTTCGAAAACTGCGAAAAGAGAGTTGAAGTAAATAAGAGAAATATTTTGAACTCTATATTATAATGTATACAGGATGTTGCAAAATTCCATGTCAATATTCTAGGGAAACAATCATGTGTAGAGGAACAAAATGTGTTACATGAACATAGATCCAAAAACACGCCGTTTCTGCGCTACAGTTGGCATACATGACGTATGGCTGATAGCGTGCTGGCAGGATCATGTTGCTGTGTCACAGTTGTTCCTACTGTCTGTGTGTTAGTGGCGTAGTAACATGTTATGTACTGCTTACAGGCCTGAACAGGATTTCTGAACTCTTAATTTTTAAAAATAATTATTATTATGATAGATGTGCTAACAATGAAAGTCAGGGGACGTATTGTTAATCGTTTGCTGAATTGTGCTGTGTGTAAAATCATTACCGGTCGGTAGTGGAAATGACACCATTAGTTGTGACGTCACACGAGAGCACGGGTTCCAAACAAATGTGTGTTTCTAAAGTTTAGCCCTGAAATATAGATACCTGTTGCCATAATTAATTATTTTTGAAACGGTCCATCTTTGAATTGCAAATAAATCGTACTATTCAAATGAGAACAAACACGCAAGTTTACTTTTAGGTTAAGTGACCTCACCACTACTTACATATGAATAACTTCGAGTAAGCTACAATGTTATCTGCTCAGCTATGTTCATAACTTCTTTGACTTTACTTATTTCGAAAAACAGTAGAATTTGCACAATTTTTCTTAGGAACGTAAAATTAGATCATTGTTTAACATGTGCCGAGAATATATCCGTTTGGAACCAGCATCGTCGAGTGACGTCACACTAATGGTGCCCATTAAGAAGTAAACACATAGGACAAGTAGCGATTTATGGCGATTGTCTTCAATTTATTTTAAACAACTGCACATAACTCGAAATTTTTTTAACCAAATGCTTTGAAAAAATCTGAGACTGTGTACAGTCATACCATACACAATTTTTTCCAGAGTGTTATTAAAAATTATGTACCGTTTGTTAGCAATATATTATTTTGCTTCATTTTCGCTTATTTTCTCAACAAAATATTTCAGGGGCAAAAATCTAAAAATTCATTCGGTATATTGCGACAGAAAAATTACGATACAAACAATAATATATAAGTGTTAAAACCGTAACAATGAATTTTAGATATATCTATAAATTTGCGTTAAAATAATTAAAACTAAAAAGCGCAGCCTTAACATTCAATGATAGTTCAATGCTGAGTGAAAGCACAGGAAACGAGACTTATTCTATTGATGATCTAAAACCAGCGAGTCTAGTTCTTACAAACTTTTCTGCATTTAGTAACCTCTAATGTTCAGAAGTGTACCGGAACTCATGAGTTGTTAATTGCGATTTTCGATGCTACAACTTCAGCAGTAAGGGGAGGCAAGGACAGAAACTACCAGCAGTAAAGGTGTTAAATGGAGTGAATAATCCACACCAGTAGCAATTAATACTAACTACAATCATTGCTGGTAGCTCTGCTTCAATGAGCCAATTAAAACTATTTTAGGAACAGGGCTGATATACATCAAACGTACTTCGTTACGGTAACTAACAGGCAAACTTAAATGTGTGTATGTATACAGGCTGTATCAACACAGCGGTTACAAACTTTCAGGAGAGAGCGAGAGATAGATAGAGAGAGTGCGAGAGAGAGAGTGCGAGAGAGAGAGTGCGAGAGAGAGAGTGCGAGAGAGAGAGTGCGAGAGAGAGAGTGCGAGAGAGAGAGTGCGAGAGAGAGAGTGCGAGAGAGAGAGTGCG
>PNEQ01008446.1:0-35291 GCA_003012365.1 Medauroidea extradentata
CACCTGTTGATTTTTATTTAATGCTTCTATAATAGTATTGATTGACTGAAAAAATAATTTTCTATTAAATAATCGTGTTGGAATGCAAAATGTGAAAGAGGTGATATTTGATATTTTATTATAATATGATCATACAATCTTTGTAAATAAGTTTTTCCAATTGCCTTCTAAAAGGTGTTTAATAGGGCTATAGGTACATTATTTGTTATTTTGTTTCTATTCTCGTTTCTAGGCACGTGTAGGGATGGTTACTGCATGGTTTAGTCTGTCAGGAAAGATAACAGTGCTCTAAAAATTTTTTTACATATTATACTTAGGTTTACTAAGCTCACTTCCACAAAATTTTATGAGTTTACTACTTAACTCATTATATTAACAACAATTTTTAGATTTCAAAGAATTGATTATAGATTCACATGTTTGGTTTGCACCATTATATTCACATTTTTATGTGCACACACAGTCTAGCCACGTCTAGTCTCCTCGGTGAAGACTTTGCTCCCCGAGCAGTGCTGTAACTCAGTCCCCCACCCACAAAATCATCCCTTTTTCTCTTTCCCTCTCACTCTGGTCTCTACCTGAATGGCAGACTGACCAAACCAAACAGTTTTTTGCCAGGAAGGGGGAAGGGGGAGGGGTTGGTACAAATTCTGCACAAGTTACGGCCGCAGCCGCTTGGTGGTGCTAGGATCGTCCTCCACTAGCGCTCCAAAGCGTATAGGGACGGAACTACGTGCTCGACCTCTTCAAAAAGCGCAACAAGGGCCGCCTTCCGTTATTCTCTGATTTCACTGATATCACTGACAGTTCGCCAGTGTCCGTGAACAATAAGGGAACACCATCAGTAATCAGCAAAATATTTTCACTGTCAGTAAATGGATAATATCGGAACATTAAAATCAGTAAACATTACTGCAATGTACGTTGCCTAGCAACCACATCTCTGGCATATCTGTGATTTCTTTCTTGCGATAAACTGTCATGTTTATTTTGTTCGTTGTATAAATTGTATTTACTTTAATAATAAAGTTGGTATATTTTTAGCATATTGATTCATCCAGCACGACTTACGACTGATACTGTTTTCTTCGTTTTTTCACGATGCAGCTTATACATTGTGTTTATTTAAGGTTTGGGAAGCTGTATCTATTATTTTAATCCTTAAACAAGGTACGATTCAATCTCTAAACAATATTTAGTCTTTGCAAACTGCACGACGAATGCTTCTATAACTATAAACAGACGTTAAATAAACGTATATAAATTAATAGATACCCTCTTTGGCCCTTATATATTAAAAAAGACTCGTCCTATAGTTAGATAACTTCAACTTTTAAATTTCCGCCAAAAATATTGGTTTACTGACAACACTGATGCTCTGAAGCGCCAGTAAAATCGGTAATCTCAGTAAACGGATGTAGCCTCGCACAGGGTATCGTCATCTACCGATCGTCAGTGACTATCAGTGCCGTCAGCAATTTCGGAACCATAGCTGACATTACTGAAAACACTGGCCAGTGAAATCAGTGAAAAATGGAAGGCGGCCAGTAAATCCCATTGCTTCGGTAGTTTGCGCGCCGGCCGCTAGGGGCGTCCCCGAGGCGCGTCGTGCGGACTAGTTCGTCCGGCCGCCGCGTTGTGGCGCCTCTGGATATGCCTGGGGTTCGCCGAGCTGAGCGAAGCTCGCCGGCCGCAGCAGTGATGTTGGATCGTCAGTTCTCTCTTATGGCACAGAGCATTAAAAATTATGGTACATTGGCTCAAAACATGGTGCATTTATAACAAATGCACATAATTTCCATTTTGTTAATCAATTTTTCATTACCCAACAGTTTTTTTTATTTTATACTACTGGTATTAAATACGTAAAAATGGAAATAATTCATGCTTTGAAAATCACAAAATTATTTTAGAGTCTGGCAGCATTATAAAATGAGAATATGACACTGAGGACATGTTTTTATCTGCAGCTGTGAAGTCTGAGAGCTGATAAGTCACAGCGAGTCATCGAGTGTACATTACAACGAAAATCGCCAGAAATCCAGTAGGTAGTCAGATTATGGTACATTTTGCGTACCATGACAGCCTCGTCATGGTACATAGTATTTGTACCATTATTTGACCTGCTGTACCATGTACCATGGTGAGGCTGTCATGGTACGCAAATGTACCATAATCTGACTACCTATTGGATTTGAGGCGATTTTCGTTATAATGTATACTCGACAACTCGCTGTGACTTATCAGCTCTCAAACTTCACAGCTGCAGATAAAAACATGTCCTCAGTGTCATATTATAATTTCATAATGCCGCCTGTCTGCACATATGTACACTTATCTGTAATGTAATACTCCGACTAACGACGTTGACAGGGAATTGGGGGACTTCCTGCCATATCATATGATGGAGGTACTGCTACTTCCTTAATCTACGGGAGGAAGGAAATGCGGGAAAGCTTGCCACATGTATCACGAACAATATCGTACTTCATTTATCCCGCCGCGCCGGCCATTTTGACAAAGACGTCTTAACACTATCGCACCTTAGAAAGTTAGAATTATACAGGAAAGGTTTATATTGCTAGTTACATTTCTGTGTTGTTTTTTGATGTAATGTGTTAATATATAATGTGTACGTGTGGAGAAGATGCTGATGATCCTGGAGCACATTCGCATGCCAAGAAAAATGTGTTCTCAAAAGTAATTTAAAAACATGTTCAGAAATAACGTTCGGAATGGGAAAAAGGGAATGACTTTAAACTTTGGGTGAATCCAATCCTAGGAGACTATTTTAAAGCAAAATGTTAAATTTGTAATGTTGTAATGAAAGCTGACGTATCCGTTTTATAATTGCACGGAGGAAACACCTGCAGTATCCGAGCAAGACCCTTCTCGTCTATTCTATCGCCTTCGCACCATATCACCCTGCTCCCACAGTCTGTACTTCTTCTGCCACTGTACTGTGGCACTCATGCACGACTCGTCACTGGGTTTCCCCCCGCGGCCTCGCGGGTTTACCAGTGACCCTATAAAGGGCATTATAAGCCCAGTTTACTCAGAGGGAAGAGCCAGGCCACTAATGCTGGCTTAGCTCTTCAATAACCTCTAGGGCCAGTTTCACCAATGAAGTTTTTAACTTTGCCACAAAGCGAGATTAACAAAACTCGATGAAGAGCTAAACCTGAGTTTAAGTTAGAGGTGCGTTCCACCAACAACACAGCGAGTTTAAGTTACCAGAGATTAGTTAAACTTGGCTGCACGATGGGTTGTGTGAGCTTAGTTGCCTTAATTGTGTTGGAAATACCCGAACACTTGTCGGCAATTGCCGAATGTGTGTTTGTGAATTATTTCATTTGGAAACTTTGTTACAACGTTCTTGAGGGGAAGGATGGAGTGTTTGCATCATACTATCTAGGGGAGGGGGGAATACAGCTAGGGGGCTAGGTACTCCTGGGTAACTTTGGAATAAAGCCAGAAAGAAAGACGAGGGTAAGATAATCCAGCAAATATCATTTACATTATTTTATTGCTGTAAGTGCAAATGTTTATCGACACACAATTGTTTAGTTATTTTCTCGTCTGTATATTTGTTGCTAACCTGAAAGTACCAGACGTTAAACAGAACCTCATACACTGCAAAAAAAAATGTTTTGTACTTTTACAAAGAAAATCTTAGGAAACCCAGTTGCCAAAGAAATTCCTTGTTAAACTACAATGGTTGTCCTTGTAATAAAATACAAAGTATATGTTTGTAAAATTACAAGGAATAACCTTGTAGTTGAACTTTCAATACGGAAAAGAAATAAATTTAAATGCTCACTGTACTTCATAAATAACACTGAACTTATTTATCAAATAACTTTTGAATAAAGGACGCTTACACGAAATTATTTTCAAAATAAAAAAAAAAAATTGGAGGTGGTTAAGCGTCGAACTACTCTCCCGCTCTTAGAACCTACGCAACTTTCCTCTTTTTTTCTTTTAAAAATGTTTGGTGCAGCGGCGAGGCGGAAGCTTCCGCATCACTACTGCACCAAACATTCCCCCCTTTAATGTGACGTAATTTGAGTGACCCCAGTGACAATTTGCATAGTGACAATTTTTGAGACCCAAATGGACAAACACAAATTTACACCCAGCCAGACCTAGGAATCGAACCCAGATACCCCCGCACCAAAGCCGGCCGCTCAACCAACTTTTTTTTTAAATGCTTGCTACAATGGCAAGGCTAACGCCTCGCCACTGCACCAAACATTCCCCCCTTTAAGTTAGTTAATTAATGCAATTCCCCAGTAACTTTTGTATTGTGTAGTTGTCGTTGTAATGCTAAGTTGTCTTCTGGCACACAGACAAGACGAACACAAACACCCAGTCCTGAACCCGAGGCGGTGGTTTTAAATGTCACCTCCCCGGCCGGGAATGGAACCCGGGACCCTTGTCTCAGCAGCCAGGAGCGCTAACCACCGAGCCAAGTGGCCGGACCGCCAACTGAGCCACGGGGGGTCGGCTAAAATTACAAGGGCCTCTTAGACCACTGTGACTTCTGTACTATCGATATATGTATCAATAAAAGTGAATGGACAGATTGTTTTGACAAGCGGAAATGTATTTGGAAGTCTGTATCATCATACTCATCAAAATAATGATTTCTTTCTCTTATCCGACGAGACCGATACACAGGAATAAAGTCTTCATCGTCTGTATTGTCTTCAAATACCAAATTATACAGTGCTCGCGCCATTTTAATATGAACTTAAGCGAGATTAGTGACGTTACCCGGCCAAAATCGAGTAGTTAAAACTTAATCTCGTGTAAGGACCGGTTTCACCAACCAAGTTTAAGCGATTTAATCCAGATTACTCAGTACTTAATCTCGATTATACATGTTTTGGGTTTCACCAAGCAGTTAAACTCGATTTTCTCGTCTTAAGCGAGATTAAATTTTAACTTTTCGATTTTGTCCGGGTAACGTCACTAATCTCGCTAAAGTTCATAATAAAATGGCGCGAGCACTTTATAATTATTGGTGTTTGAAGACAATACAGGCGATGAAGACTTTAACATATTGCACTCGGTGTGTAAAGCGTAGCGTATTGGTTACGGTACTTAACTACTATTTAAAGCCGACCCCCCCGTGGCTCAGTTGGTTGAGCGGCCGGCTTTGGTACGGGGGGGTTCTGGGTTCGATTCCCAGGTCTGGCTGGGTGTAAATTTGTGTTTGTCCGAATGGGACTCAAAAATTGTCACTATGCAAATTGTCACTATGCAAATTGTCACTGGGGTCACTCAAATTACGTCACATTAAAGGGGGGAATGGTTGGTGCAGTGGTGATGCGGAAGCTTCCGCCTCGTCACTGCACCAAACATTTTTTATAAAAAAAATTTAAAAAATTAAAAAAAGAGGTAAGATATTTAGGTTCTATTCTACGAGTAGGAGGAGCGGCTCGACGCTTACCACCTCCAAATTTTTTTTATTTTCAAAATAATTTCGTTTAAGCATCTTTTATTCAAAAGTTATGTGTTAAATAAGTTTAGTGTTATTTATGTAGTACAGTAAGCATTTAAATCAATTTTTTTTCTTTATTGAAAGTACAACTACAAGGTTATTCTTTGTAATTTTACAAACATATACTTTGTATTTTACTACAAGGACTACCATTGTAGTTTTACAAGGAATTTCTTTGGCAACTGGGTTTCCTAAGATTTTCTTTGTAAAAGTACAAAACATTTTTTTACAGTGTATGAGGTTTTGTTTAACGTCTGGTACTTTCAGGTTAGCAAAAAATATACAAACGAGAAAATAATTAAACAATTGTGTGTAGATAAACATTTGTATTTACAGCAATAAAATAATGTAATTTATATTTGAATTGGTCATTTGAGAAACAACATAAGTCAATTTTCTGCCGAAATGAGTTATGGGTTGTATAATTTTCTACAGAGGTATACACACATTGTTCTATTGAAACCACATAAGTCAGTTGTTATTTGTGTGTACAGCAAGGCGCAGAACTCTGAGTTCATTTGAGAAACACCTTAAGTCTCTGACTTGTGTTCTTTCTCTAGTATACTCATATCACCGACTGGTGTTGTGTGACCTCATAAATCTCAACCATTTTTACCAGACGCAAATTATATCCAGGTATTTTACAATGAGGTGTTTACTTGGCCAACTATTCGTACAAACTCTTGTATAGAGCACGAGATGTTGCACTCAAAAACAAGAAATTATTATAATACCAGAAGAGCATTACATGCAAGTCTTACAAATGGTTGTGTGCTCTTACAAAGGGATGTGTGCTTCGACAAACAGCTGTTTATTTTAAGTGTGTTGTAGAACAATGATGCATTAGATTATAGACATATGTGTTATTTTCACATTTTATAGCAATTTACATTATGCAAATTGTTTCTTGTGGGACGTAATATGTAAACATATAAATAAAGATAATCTCAACATATATTGTAGGAAAATACACGACACAATACTGTATCCTACTATCATTTTATAAAGCAATCGGCCATTAACTTGTGAAGCAATATAAGTCAACATTTCAACATTGCTGCCGTTCCAACATTTAAACGCAGAATCACATTTCATTGCATCTATCATATAATAACGATACAGGATTTGTTGAGTAATGCTTGCAACGATTTATAGGTCAATATCTATAAATTTAAAGTTTTAAAATGAGCTGTTTACTTGTGAAACAACGTAAGTCAAATATTTGAAATGAGCATTGTTCTTGTAGAGCAATACAGAAACAATTTGTATTGCAATGATCATAAAAGTAATGTTAGGCCTATGAAGTATTTTCAGTAATTTTTTTCAAAATTTTCATAAGTAACTTTTACAATTACAGCGTTTTTTTCCACACATTCGGCAATCTCCGACAAGTGGTCGGGTATTTCCGACACAGTTAAGGCAACTCAGCTCACACAACCCATCGTACAGCCAAGTTTAACTAACCTCTGGTAACTTAAACTCGCTGTGTTGTTGGTGGAACACACCTCTAACTTAAATTCAGGGTTAGCTCTTCATCTAGTTTTGTTAATCTCGCTTTGTGGCAAAGTTAAACTTGGTTGGTGAAACTTGCCCTAAGTACTTTAATAAGAGTGCTCAGTTTAACGACATTAAAAAAATTAATATTAGATATTTCGCGTAATCATTATATATTCAAACGCCGCCATTTAGAAAATACGAACAGGAAATGAATAAATATGAAAGACTTTTCTTCTGATATTTCATGTGTACTAATTTTTTAGAATATGTACACGACAGTTAAAAAAATATGAACACGATAGGGAGATAACACAAAAAGGTCGAGGCAGATTAGGCCTACTAATGTGTATGTGTGTATCAACGTCGATGAAATTATGAAAAATATTTCTGTAGGTACGTCATTAATATATAAATATCCTCGGAACTGAGCATATGAACGTAGGACGAACAAAATACACAGAATTCAAGTCAGCTTACAACGTGTCATATATGTATCCAATTTGACAAAATACTGAAAAATATATCTCTGACATGTCAAATTATGCATTATACTAAATGAAGAAAATGACTGACATTTTGAAAATGTGCATAAATGGTAAACGAAATATAAAAGCCAATTTAGCTTTTTGTGCAGTATATGTGTACCAAGTTTGATGAAATTATGAAAAATATTTTCTCAGATATGTCATGTTACGATAAAAATAAAAAAATGGACGTCATTAAAAAAACATACCGTATGCATGAAACACACAAAAGTCATGCCAACTAACCAAGCAGTATATGTGCCCCAAGATTAAAATATATCAGAATAATATTTCTTTAGATGACACGCTACGCTAAAAATATAAATGACCACCATTATGAAAATATGAACACAGGATGAACGAAACCCTAACAAGTAAAGTCAGCTTTGCATGTAGTATCTGTGTACCAAGTTTGATAAAATTCGTATTAATTGAACCTTAGGTATGTCATACTGTGCTAAAATATAAACATGTCCACCATTTTGAAAATATGAAAATAGTATGTACAAAATACATAAAATACAAATCAGCTTAGTATGTGGTTAATGTGTACAGAGTTTGATGAATTTCAGAGAAATATTTGCTCAGATATGACTATTATGCTAAAAATATATAATTGGTTGCCATTTTAAATCTATGCACATGGTATAAATTGAATTTCGCAAGAGTCAAGTCACCTTACTAGGTAATTTGTGTGTACCGAGTTTGATGCATTTCTAAAATACGGTTCCTTACATATCTCGTGTGATTGAAAAATGTTAAAATATCCGCCAATTTGAAATTATGAATTTGACATAAACGAAACACACATAGGTAAAGTCAGGTTACTTAGTACTATGTCAATACCAAGTTTGAAAAAGTTAGGTCCAGGGGTTCAAAAATATTTAGGGACACACACATAAACAAAAACGCACACGCGCCAACACACAGCTCACACACTCACACAGAGAGAGAGAGAGAGAGAGAGAGAGAGAGAGAGAGAGAGAGAGAGAGAGAGAGAGAGTCTGATGAAACTTTGGAAAATGGTCCACAGATACTTAACGTCATAAAAAAATCGAAGCCAACAGTTTCAAAGAATTGAATCTGGTTTGAAAAATAATACATAAAACTGAAGTCGCTGTATCTGTTAGCCTACTATACATTCATATGGAGTTAGATGAATTTATATTTAAAGATTCTTTTATATATATATCTCTTGTGATAAAACTTTTGTTTCAAATTCCGTCACACAGTATGTTAAACATACATACAAGTAGTACCATTTTACTTCATACTATGCGTGTACCTTATTTGATGAAATAAAAAAGGTCTCTCATGATATAATAAAATACGATTACAAGGCATGAACAAAAGTTAAAAGCCAAGTCATCTATTCAAGTTGTGTATAAGGTGTTCTGAGTTCCGAATGAACGGCTTCTTAGATAACTCGTACGACCAAAATATGATAGATTATAAATATTCTAAATTGTAATAAAAAAAACGTACAATGTGTATACAAATTTTCATAAAATTCGGGAAAATTTTTAATTTGAGAAGTATATATATATATATATATATATATATATATATATATATATATATATATATATACACACACACACACACACACACACATATGTATGCACTCATTCGTACACGTATAAATGGCCACAGTTTTGAAAATATAAACAGATGAGATGATGGATGAAATTTACAAATGTTAAGCCAGCTTACTAAATTACATACGTGTATCCAGATTTTCTGAGATGTCATACCATGCTAAAAATAAATAATGACCACCACTTTAAAACATAACGAAATGTTGAACAAAGTAAACAAAACACAAGTCAACTTACTATGTAGTATATGTTTACCAAGTTTAATGAACTTCGGAAAAATATTTCCCCAAATATGTTGCACTACGCCAAAAATATAAAAATGGCCGCCACATTGAAAATATAAACACAGGGTAAACGAAATACGCGAAGAAAAGTCTACTTGCTATGTAGTATACTATATATGCACCAAGTTTAATGCCATTCGGACAAATATTTCATCAGTTATGTCATACTATGCTAAAAACAAATATGGTCACCAGTACGGAAATGACACAATATGAACAAAATACACAAAAAGTCAAGTCAGCTTTGTATGTAGTATATGTATACCAAGTTTAATGAAATTCTGAAAAATATTCCACCAGATATCATATAAAGCTAAAAATATAAACATGGCCACTATTTTGAAAACTTGAACATAATATGAACGAAAACCACAAAAGAAAGGTAAACTTAGTACGGGGTATATACCGAGTTGGATGAAATTAGATCAAATATTTCCTCAGATATGACAGATAATAAAATATAAATTTGGCAGCCATCTTGAAACTATGTATAAATGCATGAATAAAATACATGACATTTAGTTCACCTTAGTGTTTTCTTTATGTGTAACGAGTTTCACGAAATTATAAAATACGGTTCCTAAGTGGTGTGATCGAAAATGTCAAAATTGTCGCCACTTGGAAAGTATGGATAGGACATAAACGAAATATTCTAATATCAATTTAGATTACGAAGTACTATATGTTTACAAAAATTAATGAAATTCAGTCTAGTACAAACATTTTAGGAGGTAGGGACGCAAGAGACACACACAGACAGGAAGGTGATCATAAGCTTACCTTTTCTTTGGAAAGTATACCAAACATTTACATTTAAGAAAAAACTATATTTCAACGAAAATCCCATCCACTATAAATACTGTTCATGAAAAAAATGATAGTTTACGTTTTCCTGTATGATGTACAGTAGTAACGACATTAATCTGTTGTTCCGGATGGTACAATAGAACTGTGGGGGGGGGGGGATAATACTAAATGTTTTAAAACTATTGAGTTGTTATTATTACTATTCATAATTCGAATTTTCTTAACACCAGTTATTAAAGACGCAGAAGTAAGTAAATTATGTTTATGTTATTCAACACGTAAAAAAAAAAAAAAACTACTCGAGTTTTTTGTTTGATGTAATCTATTGTTGGAGTGTATCCGGCAGGTAACTGAAACTTCAACACGAAGATATTGTGCAACTTTCTGTTTGCAGGTGATAAGAAGCTCGACCGCTGCGGGTGTGGGCCAGACGTCACTCAGAGCAGATACTGCGCGGGCTTGCCACAGAACAATAGCGAGCTCGTGTAACAGGAGAAGCCTAATTATCGTGCCGCCAGGAGGCACCCTACTGCGCGGAGGTTAAAGTACACATGTCTACTGTGCAGCTAACTATGACATATGATATCTCAGTGAGTTTCGTCGTGGCGAGGCATTATCGCGCACACAATTAGTCACCGTGCACAATGGAAGAAGACATACAAGTACATCAAGAGTTGAAAGACTCGCAAAGTTTGATATGTAACCCAGTACAACGAGCGCCTGGATCAATGTTGGATATGATATGACATTATTGTTGGTTTACTGGAACTAGTGAGTCCTGATTCACCGTGTGAAATGTTAGGAACAACCGGGCTTTATATTTAGCAATCACCTATGTTTGCTTCTCAAGTTTAGTGCTGACTATAAGTCATAGTACTTT
Organism: Medauroidea extradentata; assembly: GCA_003012365.1. Taxonomy (NCBI): domain Eukaryota; kingdom Metazoa; phylum Arthropoda; class Insecta; order Phasmatodea; family Phasmatidae; genus Medauroidea; species Medauroidea extradentata. The sequence goes on from PNEQ01008446.1 coordinate 11,097, forward strand.
TACCTGAATCTCGCTGCTGGCTGCCATGTTGTTGTTGACGGCAACGAGAGCTTCATATAGTCTGTTACCTTCACGTGCCTACACATGACTGGCTCTGGTCGGACAGCTATGAGGTTGTATTGCAAACATGTGTAGCACTTAGTCCTTCATTGTGTTTTTCTTAAAGTCTGTAGTATCTTATTACTAGCCTACATTCCCAAGGTTAAAGTAGGCTTATGATACCACCTTTCTGTCAGTGAGTCAGGGTCTTAGCCCGTGAAAGCGTGGGTCCCTCCTAAATACTTTCCAACCAGTGGACCGATTTTCATCAGACATATAGTACTTAGTAACCTCATTTGACTTATGTTTGTGAATGTAATTTATGCTGTGAGCATTATATTATAAATTGCAGCCATATTTATAACATTTTTAATTTCCACTTGATATCTAAGTAATCATATTTTAGAATTTTATCAAACACAGTACACATACAAAAACAGGGATCATTAATGGACCTTTATATATTAAGTTCATGACATACGTAAAATTTCAAAATTACGGAAAATTTTATACCTTTACCTTAATACGACATCCGATGAAATAATTTTCTATATTTCGTTAATCTTGATTCGCTGTCGACAAGACGCAAAGCCCACTTACCACGCATTTACTAATTTGTAAGTTGACTTAACTTTTGTGTATTTGGTTTATCCTATGTTAACATTTCCAAAACTTTGGTAATTTCACCATTTTAATCATAATATGACATGCATATGGAAATATTTTCCTGAATTTTATCAAACTTGAAACATGTGTAGCATGACATGAATTTGTATATTTTGTCTATCCTATGTTTATATTTTCATAACTGTGGCCATTTTACGGTTCTTAAGTATAATATGACATATCTAAACAAATATCTGTCCGAATTTGATGAAACTATCGGTACATACTACACACTAAGCTGACTTTACTTCTACGTATTCCGTTACTATTCTCGTATTTTCAAAACTGCGGTAATGTTATTATTTTAACTTTAAATAACACACTTAAGTTAATAATTTTTTACGAATTTAATAAATCTTGTATTACATATACTACGTACTGAGCTGACTTGTAGTTTATGCATTTCGTTCATCATTAGTTTGTATTTTCAAAATATGGGGCCATGTTTATATTTTTCTCGAAAAATTACGTATCTAAGAAAATATTTAACGAATTAATAATCAGACTTAGTAAATATATGTATTTAATTTTAAGATTTGTGGAATGAACTTACGTATCGTTTCACAGCACACTTTAATTAAACTCATGAATAACGTCTGCATCTATAAAAATAGTTATAAGATACAGAACAAAACAAAGTTCATAATAGCTTGGTCACTACACAACATAACATAGACAGTTCGATATTTTCCATGGAGAAATATAAACATGTGACACAATATAACAATAAGTGCAGTGATTGTACACTAGGTGTAAAGTGTGTGAGTTCAATGTTTCAACACTCTCCCGCATTGAAGAATGCACTTTGGTCGCTGTTAATTCAGTCCAACTTCTTCTATGAATTTTGAGAACTTCGGTCTGTGAAGCGGTTTGGTCAGCATGTCCGCTAGCTGGTTCTCCGTTGGTATGGGTAGAATATTAATAGACTTTTCTTGTACCACTTCTCTAACAAAGAAGTGTCGGATCCGTATGTGTTTCGTCCGTCGATGCATCTCCGGGTTCTTGGCCAGTTTGATGGCGGCTTCATTGTCGACATAGAGATTTGGGGTCTCTCGAAGGTTACCAAGCTCTGTTAGAAGTCTTCTTAGCCAGATTGATTCTCTTGCAGCCTCGCTGGCCGCTACGAGTTCGGCCTCCGTGGTGGAGATTGCTACGCTGGACTGTCTCTGGCTGTGCCATGAAACTGCTCCTCCGGCGTATTTGGCTAACATCCCTGATGTGGACCGTTCGGTGTTGGGGTCTCCGCCGAGGTCGGCGTCACTGTAACATTCAAACAGACTTGACTCTTCCCCTGCCTGATAGACAATTCCGAGCTCCTTGAATCCCTTCAAGTATCGGAATATTCTTTTGACACGAACTATGTCCTCGGCAGATGGTTTTTCTAGTGAGCGCGTGGCGACACCTACGGCGTATGCGATGTCTGACCGTGTTGCCACCATTAGGTACTTTAGTGCGCCCACCGCTTGACGGTATGGGTAGTTTTCAATTTCTCTCCCTGATTCGGAACTCTCCTGCGAGTTGCTTGAGATGGGTGTTGACACGACCTTACAGTTTTCCATGCCAAACCTTTGCAAGATCTTTCTGGTGTAGTTTTTTTAATCTACTTTGATCAATCCGTTATCTTGGCTAGTTATTTCCAGTCCGAGGAAATAGCACAACTCCTTGTGACTTACTTTGAATTTAGTTTTTAGTGCTTCCAAGAATGTGTGTAGTTCTTTTTTGCTGGATGATGCAATGAGACCTTCGTCGACGTACAGTACTATAATTATTTGGTCTTCACCTATTTGCCATGTAAACAGACATGGATCGGCATTACAGGGGGTGAAGTGTAGCATTTTCAGGAAATCGACGAATCTCTTGCACCAACATCGAGCCACTTGCTTCAGACTGTACAGGCTCTTCTTAAGTTTGCAGACTTGACTTGTACTATTATTGTACCCTTCGGGTTGTCCAATGTAGATCTCTTCATTTTCATATAGATCTCCATAGAGAAATGCAGTGGATATGTAAAATTGTGCGAGTGACATCCTTTTGCTCGCTGCGACACTTAGAATGGTTCTTATTGTGCTCATCTTTGCGACGGGACTAAAAGTCTCGTTGTATTCTATTCCTTTCACTTGTGAGAATCCCTTGACGACTAGTCTTGCCTTGTATCTTTCGATGGTTCCATCTTGATTCTCCTTGATATTGTATGTCTATTTGCATGGCAGCACTCTCTTATTTTTAGGCAGATTCTGGAGTGTCCACGCCTTGTTCTCCATTAATGCCTTCATTTCTTTGTTCATGGCTAGCTGCCAATCTTTGGAGTGCTCTGACCCTATGGCTTCCTGATAGGTTCCTGGAGTTTCGGGATTTTCTGTCAAAATGAATGAGGCACTCTCTTCATATCGCCCAGGTGGTCTTATTTTATCCCTGTCTCTTAGGGTCATTTTTTGGTTTTTCGATGGTCTCTGAGTCATCGAATCCTAGAAAAGTCTTTCAGATCGCTTGTCTCTTCTTGGGGCTCTTCAGGGGTGCCTTGTTCGCCGGATTTTCCTTCGTCTGAAGGCTGTTGTGATTGGGATTCCTCGCACACGTGGGGAAGGAACACTTCCTGTTCTGTTTCTAATGTCTTCTCGTTGAAGACTACATCTCTTGACCTTACAATTCGTTTTTCTTTGTTCCATATCCTGTAGCCACCGAAGTCGTACCCGACCAGGATCCCTTTGATGACCTTTTTGTCCATTTTCCCCCTTCTCTGTTTGGGTATATGGACGTAGCACTCGCTCCCTATTATCTTGAGATGCTTGATGCTTCCTTTCTTCCCGAACTATAGTTCAAAATGGGGTCTTATCTTCGACTGTGGTTGGACCCGTTCTATTTAGAATATAGACTGCTGTATTAGTCAGCTCGGCCCATAGTGCTTGGGGTAGACTGCCGTGGGCATGTAGCATTGCTCTGGTGGCTTCTACAACTACTCTGTTGTCTCTTTCGATGTACCCGTTCATCTTGCTACAGTAGGGTACTGTGAGGATTTGCTGGATACCTTGATTATCCAGTTTTCTCTTCATCTTTGAGTTATTGATATCTCCGCCGTTGTCAATGAGGATTGAGCGTACTTTGTGACCGGAATGCTCACACTACTTTAACATTAGGATGAGCTTCTCGTGGACCTCTGATTTTTCCCTAATAAAGTATATGAAGCGGAATCTCGTGAAGTCATCTTTGAACAATACATAGTAGCGGAAACCTGAGTATGACGCCTCGAATGGGCCGCACACATCTGCGTGAATAACTTCACCAGGGGTTGTGGCTCTTTCCCTCTTACCGAACTTGAGTCTATGAGCTTTGCCGTAAACACAGCCCTCGCAAACTTCGGAATCTACTTTGACTTTTATTCCTAGTTCTCGTTCGATAAACACTTTCACATGTGTTTTGTTTTGGTGCGCCAAGCGTTCATGATAGAGCTGAAGTGTGTTTTTGTTACCTGATACGGAGTTTACATTGTTGATGCTGGATAGATGTAATTTGTACAGTCCGCCATTGTGTGATCTGGACCCGGTCAGTATGTCCCTGTTGTTAATTTGGAAACGACATTTCTCGGCTGTGGAGATGAACTTACTATCGGGATTCTTGTCCTGTGCTGACAGAACAGAGAATAAATTTTTGCTCATATCTGGTACGTACCTGACGTTAGGAAATGTCAGTTCTCTCTGTGTGCTATTGACACGGGTGTTGATAATGACGTCGCCCATTCCTATGGCTGGTACACTTGTGCCGTTTGCTGTCGTCACTTTGTGGGGAGAATCGAATGCTTTAACGAACTTGAAAAGGGATCTATTGTTGCAGACATGTTTCGTTGCACCATTGTCCACGAACCAATTCTCGTCATCGTGACTTGCGGAGAATATCTCATTATGGTGGCGTACAGTGTCATGTTGTCGTCGGAAGTATCCTGTGACTTATTTTTAGGTGGCCTGCATCCTTTTTCCACTTGATACAATTCTTAACAATGTGACCTTCCTTATCACAGTAATGGCATTTTACCTTGGATCTGAATTTACTCTTGGACACAACTAGGACCTCTTGTCAATCTGAGCATTTAATCTGGGGAACATTGCTTGCCAATTCCCTCTCATGAGTACAGAGCTGACTGGTTAGATTCTCAACCGTCCGCTCACTTTTGGGCAGTAAAAGCCAGTTTGATTTGAAAGAGAAATATTCTGGGGGTAATGTCTCCAGAATTTTACAAATAAGCAAGATATCTGGCAAGGTTTTCACTTCTGCGCTTTCCAACAATTGAATGTTGAGGTTGTTCCAAATGTTTTTAATCTTTTACAGGTGGCCAGCCATGTCATCGTTAGAATTGAACTTGTAAGTAAAGAATTGCATGCACAAGATAAAGGTATTGTCTTCAGTGACGCCCTCGTATAGTCTGTGCAGCTCTTGCCATACGTCCTTTGAGGAATTGAACCTCATAACCTGCGTCAGTGTTTCATCTGTCATGTTGCTTGTTAAAATTAACAATGCCCTTGTATCTGCATTTCGGTAATATTCTAGTTTATTGTCATGAGTTGTCACTTGTTGGGCTGAAGCTGTCTGATCAGGTGGAATGGGCTTGTTCAGCTTGCCTGTGACAACATCCTCGCCTCCGGGAATACTTCTGAGTAGGATAAGAACTTTATACTTCCACGTGGCCCAGTTATTCTTTCCTTCGAGGTTGCCGATGTTCACTTTCAGATCCATTTCAAAAATATTTTGACTAACGAATTGAGGAAAGAACTGGTACAGGCTAACACGTGAATGCTGATAAAAATTTGAAACTGTTACTGATGTCCCGCAGGTCTGGGCCCATAACCTATTAAGATTTGTGGAATGAACTTACATATCGTTTCACAGCATACTTTAATTAAACTCATGAATAACGTCTGCATCTATAAAAATAGTTATAAGATACAGAACAAAACAAAGTTCATAATAGCTGGGCCATTACACAACATAACATAGACAGTTTGATATTTTCCATGGAGCAATATAAACATGTGACACAATATAAAAATAAGTGCAGTGATTGTACACTAGGTGTAAAGTGTGTGAGTTCAATGTTTCAACATTTTGTAGTAAGCTTCCTCGACTTTAATGTACATTGTTCACATTGTCTACATATTTTCAAATTGGCAAACATTCGAACATTTTTTCAAACGCACAAAATATTGGAAATTTTTTTAGTATTTTATTAAAATTGGTACACATTAGGTAGACTTGACTTTCATGTTTTTTTATTTATAGTACACATTTTCAAAATGAAGGTTGATTGAACATATTTTGAACACATGTTTTGGAACTAATTCAGACTCGTCACATATATATTACATAGCATGGTGACTTGGTTCGTATCATTTTTTCATGCCAGTATCCTAAAATTTTGTTTATCTTAAGCATGCCATGTTTGGTTTAGGATCCGCACATGATGCAGCTATAAATCGGGCATGTTACACCTTTGAAAATATCGTAAGTCATGATATTCTCTTTAATTTGTATCATGGGTGTGATTGCAGACACAAAAACAGTTCAGAGAGCTTAGTCTTGTCGACATAAACAATTTTCACCAAACTCCTTAAGGAAGTAGCATGCACGCGGAGCAGACAGTGTGTCGAGACGTGTAGGCTCCTTGCAGTACACATGCAGACGTAGTTGTGCGGGTTGCGGTCGTGACTGAGATGTATTTAAAATACTAAGTATTACGTGATAGTAATGCATGCCACTGTAATGTTCATAAGTAATGAAATAAAAAAACAAATAAAAACATTTACAGCCACAAAAAACAACAACCGTAAAACCGGTTTTTGACTTTATAATCAACAACACCTATAAAGGATTTCTTGTAGGAATACTGACAGAAAGAAAAAAATTCTTTTATATAACAAGTACATGATGGAGTTAATTTAAGATTTATTGATTAATTTAAATTTATTGCCTCCAGTTTAGATTCACTATTTAAAAATCTTACTAAAGATAAAATTCAAGAAACTTAAAAACATTTTTCAGAAGAAGAAATGAATTTAGCTACTAAAATAAGTTGTTTATCCGTACGATTACATGGATTCTGAAGAAAAATTTAATGAAGCATAATAACCATCTAAAGAAAACTTTTAAAATAATTTAAATAAAACTGATATTCCTGACAAAGATTATGAATTTGCTCAAAAAGTTTCGAATTCAGTCAATATAAAAATCTGGATGAATACATAGAATTATATAACAAAATTTATGTTTTATTGTTAGATGATATATTTGAAAATTTTAGTGATGTTTGTATGAAAACTTATAAACTTGACACAGCATGGTATTTTAGAGCCCCATGATTAGCTTGGGAAGCTATGTTAAAACATACACAAATAGAACTAGAATTATTAACCGACTATGACAAAGTATTAGTGATTGAAAAAGGAATAAGCGAGGGAATATCAGAACGTGTTAAAATATTTGCAAGAGCTAATAATAAATGTTATAAAAATTATGTTCCAAAAATTGAAAATTCATATTTAGAGTATTAAGATGCTAATAATTTATATGGTTGGGCAATTACACAATATTTATCTTTTAGTGATTTTAAGTGGATTAACTGCAAACTTGAAGATTATGGAATAAATGCAAACTATGGTTATATTTTAGAAGTTGATTTAGAATATCCCAAATAATTACATAATTTACATAAAGATTACTCATTAACCCCAGAAAATAAAAAACTCAAGGATCAAAAACAAAAAAAAAATATTAACTACATTATGTGATAAAGAAAATTATGTTTTACATTACGTAAATATTAAAATTTATCTCTAGGAATTTAACTGAAAAAAGTGTACAGAGTAATATCATTTAAACAATCAAATTGGTTGGGTTCATCTAGTGATTTATATACACAAATGAGAACAAAAATGGAAAATATTGGAAATAGAGTGGGTATCAGATTATGTATAAATCCAAAACAAGTAAAGAAATTAATTACAAAACCTAGTTTTTAGATAGAACTATATTTAGCAGAATTTTAGCATCAGTTTATATGAGAAAAACAAAATTATGTGTTTGAATTACTCACCAGACGAGGGCGAGATTCAGACGAAACAACCACAATAAAGATATTAAAAAAGTTTCCAAGTGGTGTAAGTCCAAAATGCAAATGTTTCAGGAGAGAGAATTTTAACTTTGTATCTGTATTAAACCTCAGGGATTATGTCAATAATGAAAAGCTTTTTCTATAATAATTTTACCAGCATCAGAAACAACACTAGGGTCAATAGAACCATCATCTTTAATTTTATGTTGCTCGTAGACACAAACATCGCCATTAGAGTTTCGAATGAATGAAATTTTTTAACCTCCTTTCCAATGTATGTCATTATATTCTCTAATGAATCCAAATAACTATCTATTTGGATATACAATTTCACTATGTTTATCAGCTCTAAAAGAAAATAATTTATTTACTTTTGATCCATTTTCAATCGTAGATAGTTATAAGTCTGATGCTTCTGATTCCGAACATAACAAAGTATGCATTATTGTTTAAGTCATCCCAGGATTGTCAATAATTTCGATAATATTTCCATGTTGCGCCGTATGCGTATGGTAGATTAATGAATTATTTTTAAGTAGCCATTAATCGTAAAGCAAAAACAACAGTCCCTGGCACATAAACACAAAAATGCCCACCAATATAAACATAGAAGAGAACAGAAAGTGATGGCACATTAACAAACACACAGAAAACCAGAGGTAGGTGTTGTAAACAAGCAATATCAAAGTAGAAGCAATGCACGATTAAATAAATGTTGGGCTACCATATGCACGGGCAAAGAAAAATAATTATTTAAAACTAAATAAATAGGCTTTCTCGCCATAATAAACAATATACACCAGAGGATAATATTTTAATTGAGATCTCTGGAATTTGTGGTTGCTCAAAATGATTATTTAATATTCACTGTAATATTAAGTACTTTGTTTTCAAATAAAACTCACAAAAATACTAACATCGATGAATAGTCCATTAGTACTGCAATTGTACTGAAAATATTAAAGTCAATATCTTAAAGGCAAAGTTAAATGTAAATAGTAAATAGGTTATACAAAATTATTTTTATACAAAAATGTAAAAAACAATAAATGCCATTTTATAAGCTAAATAAATACTGCACGTCCGATTCAATGACGTAATAAATTAATAAAAACAAAATTGTTGTTAAATTGGATGCAACGGTTTGGTCTTGTAAAATGTTATAAAGTTATTAAATTCAAATTAATTGTTAAAAACGTACAAAGTATTACATTTTAAAAAAGGTAAGTGTGACAGCTGTTAATTTGTAGATTAAATATACAAATTTAGTTGCGGCTTATCTGTCCAAAGACCCGCAGTAGAAGAGTACAGCACGCTGGGATGGCTTCATATTTCACAATTACAGTAGCGAAAACGTGGATAGGCCAAGACGAGAATCGGCCAGGACGCGAACCCTCACTACACAAAATTACCAAAAAATTAAAGAAGATGAAATTTAAATAGAACATAAAACCTCTCGTAGGAAAATTACTCACCAGACGAGGGTGAAATTCAGACGAAACAACCATAATAAAGATATTAAAAAAAGTAGCACTACAGTTTTTTTCACCACATCAAAATATAAATGTTGCTACATTATGTAATTTAAATTACGGCAACTAAAGTGCCAAGATCTGCCAAAAAGGTAGGAACACCAAACACACTCATCTTGACATCGTGGTGGTTGACGGTAAAAGTGTAAAGAAAATGCAACAGATGAAGCTGCAGAAACGTTGAACAAACGAGCATCGAAAATGGTTAGCAACAGTACCAACATCAGCAAAGTGCGCATTGAAGCACAGTAGCACGCGACAATCACGTGAACAGAATCGCTAAACTGCATGGAAATGACGCGGTGAAATACAGAAATCACGCACTGTAAGGACAGCAGCACGTGACATGAAGACAGAGGTACGACAGAACAACTGACAGAGGAATGTAAAGCTCAGCGACTACTGTCCTGCTAAGAAAATACACCGTAGCGCGACTAAGGTCGGCTTGAACTAATGCAACAAGAAAGAATAGCTGTAAATGAAAGTGAACTTTCTGAAATATCATTTTAATTACTCAATAACACCTATTATTGTTAATACAATATTAAACAAGCTAATAAGAATACAAAAAAATAAATTATGGTAAATTTTGGAAATATAAATAAAAATAATAATATGTATATTATTTGAGTCATGTTGTGTTTGATACGGCTCAATTTTAAGAAATTTCTATTTTTGCAAATAAGAACAGAAAGAAATTCTTACACAGATTAATGGTTGAAGTTTTTGCACGACCCAAAATTTTATCTCTCTAAGTTAACTTAAATATAAAATAAGAATAAGCTTCATTTGGATGTGAAAATGAATCACCAATCGGAACATCAAATTCTATTCTCTTGTTGTATTCATTAAAAATATTTTTAGTCTGATCAATTGGTGAAAATGTTTGACGTTCGTAACTCATGATTATTTTCAATCATTCACATAGAAAAAACTTACTAAAAATAATTTTTATTTATACAACAATATTATGTTTACTAATCCATGAATTATTAGTAGCATTTAAACCTAACCATTTAACTAAAACTTTATCTCCTTTTTTTGCAAAACTTTTTCAACTAAGTAATCTATATCAACTTTGGTTTTAAGAAGTTCTTGTTTATAAAACATGCCTTTAATTGGTTCATTTTGCCAATTTAATTCTATATGTTACTGGATTTGTGTACAATACTTCAGAAAATTTAAAATATTTCTTTGGATCAATTAGGAGTATATCATTTTTCAATTAATATTTTAGCTTTACTTATTCAAACTTAATCTACAATAGAAAAATTTGGTTAAGTGATGTTTCCAGGAATTTCATACTTATTTATTAAAATAGAAGTTTCAGTACTTTTATTTACATCTACAGGTTTCATTTTGATTGTTCTGTGAATATTGATATTTTGATCGCTTATTAATTTTGGATACATATCCATCCATTTATAAGTTTCTTGTATAGTGAACAATCTTCACATTTTCCCTCAAAAAGTTCTATTAAATCTCTCTACAAAGCTAGCTTTCTTATCACTAAATGTTGAATATTGTTTTATATTGTAATCACTTAATAATTTTTGAAGTATTTTGTTATAAAATTCTTTCCCATCATCAGCTTGTGAAAGTTTACGTTTACGAGTGTTTATTAAACTTTTGAATGCTAGAGTTACATTTTCTGCAGTTTTATCTTTAACTGGTTTTGCCAAAAAAATATCAATAACAGTTAATATTTATTTATATCCTTTGTTAATTTTTGAAATGCCTTAAAAAAAAAAACAGAGTCCATTTCAACTATATCTGCTTGCCAAAGATCATTTGTTCCAAAAGATAAAACAGCTATTCTATGATAATTTTTTCAGACGGTTTATGAATTTCAATTCCAATCCCTTCTTTAATATTTCCACTGATAATTTTTTGTACCTCAATTAATACAAATACATTTAATGATAGTTTTTAAATTTTTTGTTTGTTCATAAGAAATATTAGCACTTGGAGTATGTTTTTTTTACATTTGAGACAGTAAATATTACAATTATTAACTATGATGTAATATAATCAATAAAATAATTTTTATTAAAAGTTTTATAAAGTAAAAAAATTAAAAAAGATTGAAAATAAACTTTATTTACATTAAAAATAATGAACTTATTTGCAATAGTAAAACTATTTCAGTTATTCTTGATGAAAAAAATTAACCATGGTTTAAAGCTAACAATGTGGCAAAAATTTTAGAATATAAAAATCCTAAAAAAGTAATTAGAGATCATATTAATGAAAAATATGGCATTAATTTCGAAAATATAAAGAGGAACTATTCGTTCCCCTAAGAGAAAATGAATGTTTAAAGGAGAACAAATCGTTCGCCTTAAGAGGCAATGAAAATTCAAAAATTTTTATCGATTAACTAGGCATTTATTCTTTAATTTTAAAATCCTAAATGAAACAAGCTGAAACTTTCAAGATAGGATAACTGAAGATTTACCATCTACAAAAAATTTTGGAGAAAATAAAAATTAGTACAAAAAATAAAATAATCAACTAATCAATTTGAAACAAAATTAAAAATTAAAGGACAAGAACTTCAAGAATTTAAATATATAAATATAAAATTAAGTAAATTACACAAGAAAGAGTAAAAAATCGAAAAGAATGACGTATATGTGGTTACTATAAATTTACTATAGAAGTATAACATTTATAAAATTGGAGGTACAAAAAATAATAAAATAGATTGAAGGCTAGCTACATGAAACACTGCTGAACACCCTGATAATATATTTTTATATATTGTTATATGAAAGAATGTGTTAACTATCACACTATCGAACAACTTTTTTTAAATAGCTTTTAAAGCATATTAGTCCAGTAAAGAGACGATTTAACTTAGACAAAACTGCAACACAATGTTTTTGATACCAAAATTTTCAGAAAAATTAACTGAACAACATATCCAAAATCCACCAAAATCGCCCCAGGGAAGAAATAAATATTCAAGGTCTTAGTTTAGTTGTATTTCAATACTGTACATAAAACATGTTACATAGGAAACTGGTGTTCCTCTCCTACATGCAGGTTTTATATTTATGCGTAACTTAGATATTACGCAAAATAACTGTTTGTTGTGTGAATATATGGAATTCTAAAATTATTTAGCTGGAATATTACGAAAAGAAAATTATTTAAAATCAATCTTCTGGCGGTTTTGGCGAATAATTTATTTATTTTAACACATTTACAACTTCCATAGGCTCGCAGTTAGAACAAGTATTCTCCATACAGGTACCACAAGTTTATGTATGTGCATGGCAATCCATGCTTACGACATGTACATAGCACAGTTTCGCATCCAGTTGTACAGTTACACCGTATGACACTCAAAAAAGTTTTCCAGGTGCTGGTTTCTGGTCTATCATGATTGGCACATTAGTATTCCCTGAAAGATACCATTCCCACTCTTCTAGTTTAATTCCAGAAACTCCAAGCCATTCCATTATTTGAAGATATACTCTGAAGAAACGGAACTTAGCTGCTGCACGTGTTGGAGGAATTTTCTCGGGTTCAACAAATGTTGATGAACAAGCAATTTTCTTCATAAATATCCTTAATCTTAAATATGCTAAAGAATCTCTTAACCTGCCCTTATAAACACATACAAGAGCTTGTTCTCCAGTTGCTATTACTTCTTCTTCTTTCGAAGTCCCATGCTTACAAAACTGTACTCTCGCTTGCTGAAACACCATATCTGAAATAGCGAGTGACAAAGCTACCTGCTTCCCAACTCCGAAAATAGTTGATGTAGTGTCATAACCAAGGAACGCGGGAATGAACAAAATGCTGTCACACACTCCCAAGCTTCTGTTTTATGTAGTTGATATGCCATATCTTTGTCTCGGTTTTGAAGTGCAGGGGTTGACTGTTGGGTTGGCAATCATGTAAACGCAAAATTAGCAAATCTGTATCATTTCCTACAAGACATGTTTCATAAAACTGAGCCTTTGATACTGCAGTAGTGGCGATCAAGACATCTGTGTCACCCGATGCATATGATACCGAACATCCAGCTACAAAAACTCAGTCCAATAAAAGCGAAAATATGCTCTTTGTTTCTAGAATTCTGGAGGAATACGTCTTTTTTCTGTGCGAACTTCATAGTTCCAGAAAATTCAATGACTAGGCATTGACAACCCTTTTTCCTCTGTAGGTGTGTTACGTCTTTCGTAGACGGTCAATTGCTGTAGCCATCAAAGACAATGAAAGTTTTCTCAAAATGCTTGTTGACGTACTCAACATAGGTATCGCAGATGCTGTCATATGTTATTCCAAGCTGCCGTGGTATCTGTTGGAGAAGCCAGCCACCATCAACCACATAGACGCTCTGACTTGGAATGAACTGAAGTGTGTCTCCTGAATTGGTGATTTCCCAAATTCCATTTTATAGTGATGGTTTATTGGCTTTTATAGAAACTTGGTAAGATTTGAACAAGGAAGAGGGATGTGAACACAACTCATACGACATTATTTCTTTCACGTCTTGACATTCTCTGCCAGAAACAATTGCCAAGCGCTGGAAGAGTAAGGTCTGATCAATACAAACTTTCTCCTCGTAAATTTCCATTGCTGCTTTATATGTCATGTTCACGGCTTTATCTTTCTTCCGAAATATAAAAGTGTCTGCTAATTTCCTCGTCATTTACTTAATTATGCGCAAACCTAGTTTTTGGCTGCATCTACATGTACCTCGGTTGGAGCTGTCATCCCAGTAACGATGTTACGTAGTTCAAGTGCTTCATTGAAGAGTTCTAGGGGCGCTAGAAAAGAGATTATTTTTTGAGTGTCCAAATAATCTTAATGTATGCGTGATTGAGATGTTTCTATGTTCTGTTCACTTGTGGAGTAGTTAAGACCAGTAAGGTTTTGCATAGACTCATTTATCTGAGCGCAGATAGGCATTGATAGCAACCAGATTGATCGTTGAGTATCAGTCATACCTCGTCCTCGTGTCAAGCCTCCAGTTGTTTTCAAGCTTCTCGTCAGTGCCTGCTCAATAACCAAGTCAGGTGCAAGGCCCGCCCACTGTCTTACTTCTTCTTGTTATAAAGAGTCCATTTTCAAATTTTGTATAGAGATCGGGGTTCAATATCTGAAGGTTCAGCATATTCTGTAGATGAATACGAACTGATTTCGTGTAACGAGTATGCCGTGCTGCTGCAAAGTATATTAACGTGTCATTTAATGTTTCAAGTACAGGTGCCAATTCCCAGTTATTTCGGCTCGAATGAAGCATTTTAGAATGGTGACCATTTCCATATATTGGAACCATAATGCTACAGGTCGATTTTGTTCAAGTGACAACCTCATTCGATTTTGTCTGTCAAGTATTCTAACCAAAGTCGCAGAAGTATTGACATCCTCGATATTATGAGTATTTTCAATTAAACCAGTGAACAAATCACCCCCTTGCGTGAAATCTGAAGAATATTCCTTGACTTGCAGTAATTCGTCAGTTTTCACATCATATGATACAGCTGTAAATAGTATGTTCAGAGCTTGATTGACTATGTCATGCGCACGCATAGCACGTGAAACAACTTTCCCACTCATATGTTTCACTGTATTGCATGCATATATTTGTTCAAATTCCTCGGCTAATCCCCATTCCACATGTGGTTGAGACTCTTACACAAATCTTCTGCTACGAGTTTCGGTAATGCTTTGTATGACAGTCCGATGCTTTCTCATGGCTTCTTATATAAATTAAAAGCAATTTTCCTCACTTCTCTCAATTGATCCGATGAAACTTCCAATCTAGAAATTGTACACTTTCTTTATTTTTGGTGCAGGTGTTACAGCAGCAATGATACCCATTACGTGGAAAGTACCGTGGCCATCGATTGTACAAATGCCATGATCCACATTATCTACAATGTACTGAATGACTCCATCTTTAGAAACTCCTTCCATGGACTGCTCTTGAGTAACAGCAGCAGATTTTTCAAACTTTATTACTTCGTTGTACGGCGAACAGAAACCAAGACTGCTTTAGGTGTCAATTAAGAAACGCGAACCAAAGTGATGATGCATTTTAATAGCCACTCTATTTGCATTGGTGCCAACAATGCACATGGCCTGGCAGCCTGCATGATAGTTTGTCCAAAAGCTGCTATGTTAAGAGTATAATACTGCTTTGGTAAGATGCAGGATAGAAGAAGTCTAATAGATGGAGGAACAAATTCAAGGCTGGCATCAATTGTAAGGTCTTCAAGTCCATGATATTCATTTTTTGGTGTATTAATAACCTTAATCTCATTAACAATAATTTTTCCCACTGCTTGTATCAAGTGCATACGCTTTGACTCTTTCTTTTGACAAAGTTGGCAGTTCTTTTTTTATTGCAGTAATCTCGCCTACATTTCATATATACATTTTCTCCTGCATGGGCGTTTAAACTGTCACCTCCCACCCGGGGCAGAGACATTTATAATGTCGGCGCCTTTCTGCGTCAAAGTGGGAGCATTGTCACTTTCGTTAATGATCTCTCTACATGTAATTCAGTGGGATTCCATTTTATTCTGTAAAAAAAAGTAAAAATAATAAACATTTGTTCTTACCCAGACTAAAACAAACATACGCCCACATAATAACTATGCATACAGATATAAATAAATTTAAATGTGCACAGAGAACACTTTAAGCAAGTAACACATGTAACGTTTTATATGTGGAACAAACAATAACTTATCGACCTTAATGACATTATTTTCCTTAAGGCGATTTTGGTGGATTTTGGATACGTTGTTCAGCTAATTTTTCTCTAAATTTTGGTACCAAGATCTTTTGTGTTGCAATTTTGTCTAAGCTACCCATTATTTTTCCCTAACTTGACTGCACGATATAGAAGCGAAGAAGATAAATAATTATATAATGTGAATTTTAATCATATAGTATATCACTTAAAATTTTTTGTTTACATTGAGGAAAACCTATTATTAAATGAGTTGAAGTTAAATGACAATGATGTTAGGGATGAATTATTTAATGGAATATTAATAGCTCCTGAAAAATTATAACCTATAAAAATAACTCGAGAAATATCAACCAAAGTTAGTGACAGGATACTTGATAAAATTGTGTTAGTTGATTTGGATGAAGAAAAATTAAATAAAATCATTCTTGAAGTGTATGATTGTCTTGAAGATAAGGATAATATTCTACGCAACATATTGGAAACTGATTTTTATTCTAAAGGATATGAAATTAGGAGAAAATGAAGTGTACGACATTTATCGATGATTGTGTTAATAGAAATTAATACAAACGTAAGATTTAAGTTTTAGTGTGTTAAATATTTTATATAATATTTAGAACCATTTGAACATTCATTAGAGGTATTTGAATACCTCTTTGAACATTAAAAAATTTATTAATTTTTATTATGTTTAAATGATATCGGGAAAACAAGCTAGAAAAAGTTGAAAATATTTGAAGGACTCAAAAAACAACGCAAAGAAATTAATGAAAAAATAAATAAATAAAAAAAAACGTTCAAGGACAAAAAAAGATTGATGCAATTGATAATTAAGGCAAAAAATAGAGAAAGTTACAGATGAGAATTAGAATTTAATTACTAAACTTATTCCCACTCTTGTGAAACCAATTTTAGATTATCCACCAACACCTTAAGAAACATCTTTTGAAAAGGAATTGTTTAAAGATGAACACTCCGATGAAGCATTTAGGTGTTTAGCAAAGGATATTGCACAATTAACTAACTATAGAACATTTATTGGTGAAAAAGAAATGGAATTTTTTGACTGTTGTGATGATTCTGTTTTGGTTTAAGACCTGATGGAAGAAGAATGTATACTTACGGTAGCGAAGTAACAACTAACGATGATAAACTTATCATTAAAGCAAGACAATATAATGGAACAGATGGTGTTCTGAAATTATTAACTCGTAAAGATGTTACAGAAACAGATTATACAGATGATGATTTTGAAATGTCAGTCAAACTTTAAAAGATAAGAATGCCATTTTTTCAAGAAATGATCCAAATTCTGGAACACAAAATACAAGTGGGACTTACAAATGGAAACATATAGTTAAACCAATTTATGAATCAATTATACAGAAACAAAAAAGTGGAAAATACATAAAAAATACACTTATCTTCCAAAAGAATATATTTGTATGGGTGATGTTATAAAAGTTATTGATATACTTTTAGTTATTTGTGGTGAAGAAAATGCTGGAAATAAAAATTATATAAAAGAAAACATTGGAATAATATATATGTCCAATAATACTTAGCCATTTTGCTGTAAACAATCCTAAAGGAATTCCATGTCTTATAAGAGTATTAAACACAATCCCTCCTTCTTTTCGAGGGTCAGAACCTCACGGAAAAGGATTACTAAACAATATAATTAATTCTTTACCATTCGAATTACATGCACCAGGATATCACTTTTTAGGCCCTGGAACTAGACTTCAAGAAAAATTAAAAAGAAATGATAAACCAATAAAACCTTTAGATGCTGCAGCAATGAAACATGATAATGCTTATCACAATCATAAAGATTTATCTGAAAGACATGTTGCAGATAAGGAGTAAGAAAAGAAAGCTTTTGAGAAAATTTTCGCTCCAGATGCAGATTTAAACGAAAGAATGTGGGCTGGTCTTACTGGATCTGCTATGCATATAAAACGTAAACTTGGTTGGGGAATAAAAATAAAACATCATTAAATTTTTGTGTGTAATTTTTTTAAAATTTTTTCTATATAAATAAAGGTTAAAAATATTGATTTTCAACTGTCTTCTTGTGAACTGGGGATTATAAATATATTCTTTTTTGACAAAAGTATAACTTGATAGTAAAATTAAAAAAAGTAAAAGCGGTAATGTAATGAGTCCTACTATTTATATACCACAACTGAAAAAATTATCGAAATAATTGAAGTCTGGTAAGGGTTTAACAGTTCATAAAGGTTGGTATTACCATTAATTTTTGCTGCATTATGGGCTCTCGAAACATTAGCTGGTTGTGTTTAATCTATTACTACTTCTGTAATCAATTCTAAAAGAAAAATCAAGAATTAGAAGCACAACAAAGACATAATTTGGAAATGGGAAAGCTAGGAAAACGTATAAAAAATTTCGAAGAAAAATTAATCCACTTAGTAATTTTGATGTTGAAATGAAATACTTACTAAAAATGAAAAATTAAACATTTTCGATATGTATTTACAATGATTGATAAATTATCTAAATCACCACTTTAAAAAAGTCGTTGTTTCATGCGGATGTTGGACCATTTGTCCCGTGAAATTTATCCGAGTGTTCGGCACGGAGGACACATTCGTGTTGCCCTGTTCACAATCTTAAAACTACACTAAACAAAGAAACACGACACACGAAAAAAATGGGCTCCATTGCCAACACTGTCATAACAAAAGGCTGCAGTCTCTCTCACCACCATACATTTATGAACACAGTCACTCAACATCCCACACACCTTGAAATTAACATTTTAGGTAACTGACATAGTTTTACAACTGGTCTAGTAAAAAGACCTTGAGCTGTGTGCAGCTCAACTACACGGACAACTCTGTCAGCACCCAGGCATGTCATCACCACCCGGCCAAGCCGCCAGCAAAGGGGAGGCACATTTGGATCTTGGATGACGAACAGGTCATCTGGTTGTAGGCTGGTAGACCTCGCTGTCCATTTTCGTCTGACCTGCAACTGGTGCAAATAGTCTTGTTGCCACCGGCAGCAGAAGTCCTAGTGAATTCGCTGTAGAAGATTCCATCGTGACAGCCATCCCAGAGGCACAGCAGTGAAATCATCACATGAAACTGTTTGGGACGGTCCTAACGCGAGGAAATGATTGGTGTCACTGGTGCAAGGTCAGAGGGATCCGAGGACTGGGCTGATAATGGATGGGAGTTGAGCACTGCGCTTCGATCTGTGTGAGCACAGTGTAAAATTCTTCGTACATTAGAATTTGCAGTCCAATTACCTTCCACAAGTGCGCCTTTACCGATTTGACATCTGTCTCTCACAGACCTCCAAAATGAGCAGCTGATGGTGGATTGAAGTGCCACTCGATTTTCTGATCCCGCGATACCTGTTGAAGTGCTGCATGGTTCTTTGCATCTGATAAAAAATCCTGGAGCTCTCTGAGTTTCCTGCCAGCACCAACAAAATTTGTTCCACAATCACTGAATATCTCTAGGCAGCAGCCCCGCCGTGCAACGAATCTGTGGAATACAGCCATGAATGCCTCGGTAAAGAGCCTTTGTGGTGAAACAAACGAACATGCATATATAGGCTCGAAAGGTCAGTGGTTTTCGACTGCTACACCTTGTGATGGTGAATGGGCCAGCCTAGTCCACACCTATTTTCAAGAATGGCTTTGCTTGGGTGATTCGCTCATCAGGAAGACCAGTCATACGAGGTGTCACTGGCATTGGGCGACAACGGAAGCAAGTTACGCATTGCAGTATCTCTTCCATTTACCACCCAGAACTCTCGCTGCATTGCCGATAACAAATGTTGAGGTCCTGGGTAAAGTAAATCCTTGTGTAACTGACTGATAATCAGTTCTGCCAAATTGCACTTCTTGGAGAGTAGCAGGGGGTATTTGTGGTTGTAGGGCAAGGGGTGGGCCTGGAGTCTTCCCCCCACCCTCATAATGCCATCCTAATCTACAAATGGGCTTAGACTCTTAAGTGAGGATGGGTACTCGCCCTTCTCGAGTGCAGTGAGCTCTGAACTAAATTCCGCTGCTTGTGTCCTCTTCACCCAGAACAGCATTGCTGCCTGCAGCTCTGCCACAATGAGGGGTCCCGTTATTCTGCGGTGGCTCGACATCGGTAACCTCATAAAACGCAAACAGTATGCTGTAATCCTTTTGATCTTGTTCAATGAGAAAAACCGATCCAGCAACGCCAAGTCCACCTGATGAACCCTCCCAATCATGGATATCAGAACTCTTCAAACATCAGACAGGTAGTCATCCAGGTGTGCACTAATCGCAAGGTCTTAAGGTGGATGCTCAATTTCCGGACTCTCGCTTAGCCATGGAGTTCCCGTCCACCAGAGTGAGTGGTTGATCAATTCTGAAGGCATCAGACCACAATATGTGCAATCGGTAGGATTAACCTCTGATCGAACATGATGTCATCACTCTGGAGGTGTGTTGGTCTGAATTTCCCCTACTCTTTTGGCAGCGAACGTTTTCCAGTGGTGCAATGTTGACTGTATCCGTGCTAAAGTCTCGATTGAGTCTGTCCAAGCAAAAATCTCTTCAATCAGCAATCTGGAGCCATACACAGTCAGTACACAACGAATAGTTTTCGCCAGAAGTAATGCCCCGCACAGTTATAATCGGAGTAATGTTACTCGTTTCGTTGTGGCTACCTTGGACCAAGCCATGATGAGGTGCACTGTAACTGGGCCGGCACACCATCATGTTGAAACCTCATCCTCTAATAGTTCTGGTAGTGCTGTCTCAAGGAAAACGCGGTAAACCTTAGCAGTTATCATCCAGGCAAAACATATGGCCCAATCAAATAGTTCTGGATGATTCCTGCCCATAAGTTCACTTGGAATCTTTCCTGATGCCCACATTGAAATGAGACTCTAGGATTTGTTGCAACCTACAAACGCATTTTACGCGAGTTAAACACACAATCTCGTGTGAAGCACGCCTGGTCGGTGAAAAGAATGTTTTTCGCGAACTGCGGCTCTGCTTGACATTGTTGTAGATACCACGTGGCGAACTGCAAGCGTTGTGGGTAGTCACGAGGTCCTATAACTTACACCTTGTGGCGATGGTAGGGGCGTAGTAAATCATCGTGAAGCACACACTACATAGTTGCTTGATTCGTTCGTAATCTGCGCGCAATGGCACGTGTGCTGGTATCTGGATTCTGCTCCACTTGACGTACAATCCTCTCCAAGACAGGCGTCCTCACAGCACGACCACGATCCTGCCCGTCAGCCCTAGTAAAATATCCACTTTCCAGCAGCCGCCGATCAATTGACAAGAACGTGGTGTGATGTGGAACTCGTCGGTTTGGGTGCCGCTCATGATTAGGGCTCTATAAAGACTAGGTATAATCGTCCGCCATTTTGGGTCCTTCGCAGCTGCTACCGTAAGCCAAGTCATGCTCGCGCGCCAGAAAAATCGAAGAAACCTAACTCATCACCAATCTAAAACTATTCGGTCAATCTAATTTAAAAAAATTACAGAGTATTAATGAACTGTCCTACCAATGATGCTATTCATTAATTTCCTGTATGACAGTTATTTACTATGTAAAAAAAAAAGTTTAACGATGGCATGAAAATTTTTGACCGGGAAATGTAGGGTAAAATATAGTAAGCGAGAAACTTTTTGGTTTTAAGAGATAGATGGGGGGTGTCAGTGGACGAAACAAAAAGGATAGTATAACATTTATAGTTATGCCCCTCTTGGCGAGTTTCGCGAATCACTGTTCTTTTGGCGGCAGGTTGAAGACAGAATATATCTGGCGAGTGGCGCCGCGCCGTCTTGCTCAACGATCTGACTACCTAGGTTTGTCTTCATAGTATTTAAGAGATTAATTTTAACTCTACATTTTGTATTTATTATAACGTTTTCAACTATCAATAACTGATTTTAGGGTTGTATACAAAAGTATACGTTATCGAATATAAAAAAAAATTACAAAATAAAATATTGAATAGAAAAATAATGCAACATCCTTAATTTCACTACATATAGTTTTTGAAAACTGCTATTTTTTAAAAAGTATTTTCAGATTGTTGATTCTCCCACAAAATAGGCTTAGGCCTACATACAACTGGAAATATTTATTTTTATTTACTTAAAGGCACATTTTCAACAATTAATAATAAACGATAAATACACAAAAGCTAATTCATCTGATGCCTATACTAGGTTTTTAAAAGTATCGGCAACTCATTGAAATGCAAATACATTTAATATTTTTAACTTTGTGCTATTTGTTATGTACGTATTCATACTAGTTAAGGCACTATAAAGAGTGGGTATAATCGTCCGCCATTTTGGGTCTTTCGAAGCTGGCGCAAGCCAATGCATGCGCGCACGCCACAAAAAACCTGTCTAACTAAACTTTTCATAAATCTGAAACAATTCAGCCAAATGTATTCAAAATTTTTGTATAGCATTTATGAACTATGCTGCCAAAGATAACGTCCATTAACTTAATTTTATGCAACTATCATTTTATTACAAAAAATTTTTTAACAATGCCATGTTGACATTTGACTGGAAAATGCAGAGTTAATTATAGTAAGCGAGAACATCTTTTGTTATACGAGATAGATGGGGGGTATCGGCGAACAAAATAAAAAGGATAGTATAAATTAACTTTCTATTCCCCTCATGACGATTTCCGGGAATCGCTGTTCTTTTGGCGGCAGGTGGAAGATAGAATATTTCGTGTGCGAGGCATGGTCTCGCACAACGACGCGAACACAACTTCACTCTTAGTTTTTCTACACAATATTTACTATGTAAATGTCAGTTGTGTGTGTGTATATATATGTTACTAAGTTTCTAGTTTGTAATGTTACTTTTTACTATTTACTTAATTAGATAACATAGAACATAATTGTGAAAATAAGTAGTAAAAAACTGTTATTCATTTACATACTTCTAATTAACTAATGCTGTGTACCAATCATTTTACTTTTTTTTACAGATTAAATTGATCACCCGCGATGTAAGCTAAAGTTACACATTTTGTAATATCACAAAAACTGAAATTGAAAATATTTGAAATTATGGTTTACAGCAGTTTTTTATTCTTCCCGGATGCGTGTAGAAAATTGCGTAGCTATTTTATTATATTCATTAACCTAAAATAGAGCATCAAACCAAAGCACTTTTTGTGCGTAACAGTGGAAGAGATACTGTACTAAAATTAATTAAATTTTAAAATATGTACAAATTTTACAACAAGCAGTTATTTTGCGCACAGTTTAATACAGTTTCATCACTTAAAAAATATAGATAATGCAAATTAGAATTATGACTTAGTTTTTTTTTTTGCAGAACATCTTGCAACATTTATTTACATTTGTGTTTATGTCCACTACATCATAGACCCTCAATTATATCCCAAATGAATATATAACGTAAAAAAAATTCAACCGACACCTAGATTTGAACTCATAATCCTTACAGTACCAGGCTCGTACCTGAAATAGCTATCTGTGATCTGCCGCAACCGTCACATGAAATTTTATGACAATAAACAGCAATCGTATAATGAACTACACTTATCTGTTTATCGTAATATAAGGACAAAGTATATGTTTTAAGTGGTCAAGGAATAAATGTGTTTCGAACAATATTGTTTCATGGACATACCCTTATTCTAAAACACGTATTTTGGTCACTTATTGTAAAGGAAAGGAATAATTCTCGAGTTCAATGGCCGACGTGTTATAAACCACTGCCCCATGTATACTCAAGCCCCGTCTATTAGTTCACTGTGTGTTGTTCCTGTGAGTAGCAGCTGGTGGACAAATGGCCGGGGCTTGTGTATAAACAGATCAATGGATTCCTACAAGCATGTCGTTCAACTCGCGAAATATTCCTTTCCCTACTTATTGTTATAAACTTTTTACATTATATTTATTTAAATCTTTTACTAACGTTAATTTTTATTTTTAATTATTGCCTCTGAAGCGACAGTTCGTAGTAAAACGCATATACAATATAAATATATGTCACACATTTCTGGGAGAAGATACGTTGTGCCGAATTATCGCAATGAATGAGGAACCTCTGCAGGCATGTTGAGGTTCTGGCGTTGTGTGGTGTACAAGGAAACATTTTATTGAGC
>PNEQ01008448.1:0-12773 GCA_003012365.1 Medauroidea extradentata
AAAAAAAAAAAAAAAAAAAAAAAAAAAAAAAAAAAAAAAAAAAAAAAAAAAAAAAAAAAAAAAAAAAAAAAAAAAAAAAAAAAAAAAAAAAAAAAAAACAAATACAGTAACTTATTTCCGAATTTCAACTTATTCATGAATAGCTGGCCCTGTGAACTCTGTTCTCCGCCTTAGAGGCAATAAGTAAGGAGATTTTGGATTAGGTTGCACTCTTCATTTGTTTTATTATCAGGCGCAAGAGCAAACAACGCAGATGGTCTTCCTACCCGTGAACATGCTTTGTCGAGAAAGATTCGATTGTCTTGGTCGCGGCATTGACAATGATGATTCAAAGAGAATACAAATTACTGATTATTACTTAACCATATACAAAATTATGTTTAGCTGTCATTTGCGTTTTGTTATTCCATGTCATATGCGTTTTTGTTATACCACGTTTTATAGTGACTTGTATTCTCTTTTACACGTCAGACGGGAACGCGGTCGAACGGGATAAAAAGTATCCTATGTCCTTCTCCTGGTTCTAAGCTACCTCCCCACTAATTTTCAGCCAAATCAGTTCAGCCGTTCTTGAGTTATAAATAGTGTAATTAACACGACTTTCTTATATATATATATATATATATATATATATATATATATATATATATATATATATATATATATATATATATATAATATCGGTAGCAAAAGCTATACCAACGATGCAAGTGAATTACAATATTTCTATAAAAAAATACAACGCGAATTTTTAATTTATACCACAGTTTATACAATTTCAGCTATTTAAACATTTAATACACACTAATGGCCACAATTGTTTGCGTAAACACGCTGACCTGAGTGGGCCTATCAAAACGACGGTAACCTACCCGTGAACGACTGAGAATCGAGGGCACGCACTTCAGCACCGGACAAAATCGCAAGAATTTATCCAAGCTACAGTGTTCCCCTTGAGCCTGCACAAATGCCACGACTGTTATTTCTCTGTGCGATCAATATTATTGTAGTATATTTGAGGCTGTTATTACGGCTCGGTATCAGTCACCATACTGAACTGATATTTTTTCGCTCCAATGAAATTCTGAGAAGAATTGCAAATTGAGACTACAGCGCAAATTCAATTAGCCTTACGTCACATATCAAACAATGACAGTTGAACTATTAATATGTATTTAAGCAACGGCATGGATGTGCTGCAAGGTAAGCAGTATATCGCGACGTCTGTACAAATCCGACAGAAGTGGCCACTACCGACGACCAACTCAAGAATGTGTACAGACGTCGCAGAGTACAGCTTACCTTGCAACACGGCCATGCCACGCCACTGTATTTAGGTCACAATCAGTCCGACGATTTCCTTCAATATTCATCACTTGCCTGGCTGATTACTAGAGACATGCAAAATTCGTGTTATTTTCTGACAGCTGACTAGACTCCAAGTGACTATAAGCTCGTTCGACGTCTCCCGCTGGCCGATATTGTCGTGACTTGCCGCGGAGAATGCTTACACGGTAGAGAGGCCAATCTCTGTAAAGACGTGATACACGTCAATGACAACACATAAAAGTTCGTGGCCAATTGAATCGTATATTATGCTCTGTTATGTATAGGTAAGTGAAGTTTATTCTGCTACCCAATTATAACGAGAATTTTGCATGTCTCTACAGTGATTACAGCCCGAATGTTAGTTAAAAGTTCAACTGTACTGTAGCACAAGGTAAATAGAATATGCGCTATAATTGCAAATTTCAAATATTACTTATCATAATTTCATAACACGGAAACATAAAATAACATATTATGGCGACTGAACCAGGCCTAATACCCTGAGTAGTATAAACCAATCAATACTTCAACAAAAAACACACTCATGTTTTTGTCAGGTGAGTATGCTGGACAAACACGTGCAGTAATATTACCTTGCATAAGTTTAAGGGGCCTGCCTACCTGCGCTTCAAATGCGTTGCAGGGAGTTACTATTATTTAATTGACGAATATATTTAACGTGCATTATATTTGTTTATCTACGCAAAGAACACACTTCAAACTGTATCGCTATAGTTTTAAAAATTCTGTACGTTTATTGGAAACAACATTTTTGGGCCCCTCAAACTGGCTGTAAAAATAACATCCGGATTCAGAAAGGCACTACTTAGAGAAAATCGCGAAAATATTTAACATAGTCTACAATAAACTGTAGTATCTCAAACGTGACACGAGCGAACAGTTTTCTGGCAAACCACATACATTCTGTGTTACAACTGTACAGTTATAATTGGGTCTGTTGAAGAGGGACACGGTGCTTCTTATAAACGATAGCCAATATAGATGCAAAACCTTCAGTATTATACATAGCATGTTGGAGCCTAGCAAACAATCAACTATTTCCGCGATTTACCAGTGTTTCTAACACTACTATAGAAACAAGCGTTAGACTTTGAATTACGTTGCCCATAAATAAAACAATGTGGTCACCACTTAAAGTTCCATAGTAACCAAGGATAATAGTAAAGCACTGCTCACCGGCCGAGTGGCTTGCGCGGAGAGGAGATAATACATTATACTATATGTCAGTCAACGGCAACTGTGCCGCTCCTTCCCCATACACAAACGCAAGAGACTCTTACGCAATGTTTTCTTTGGTGCGAATAAACTAGTAAAACTGCCATACAAACGTAGAGAAGTTACAACTCTTAGCTTGTGCACTAAATAATCCGCCAACTGTCCTGAAAGGAATTAATCAAGCTGTGTAAATCGTGGCAATTTTTGTACAAAGCGATTCATGCTCAGAATTTTCAAAAACCATTCATTATTTTTATGTTATATACATATATAAACAATTATACAAAAATATAAGATGTAATTAAAATTAATATTTAAAAAAAAACATACTGTAAGAACTTACTGGAAAATACCAATACCATATAACGTTAAGGAAATAATACAAAATTACTCAATTTCCAAAATTAGTTACACACAAAAAATACTTCTAAGCAATGTCGTATACTGCTATAATTTGCAAAACACCTAACGAACACGATATACCGTAAAAAAAAAAGGATTTTAAAAATTACATCCTTAAAACATTGACTTAATTTGCTGCTGATAAATACTACAACTTCCTTAACCTTACATTTCCTGTGTACCTACCATGAGACAAAATTCCTATCGCAGACGGAACATATAAATTAAGCAGGCTATCAAAAACGTTCATCTTAACGTGAACCCACTATAGTCTACTCCACGAACGAAAACCCTTCTTCGACAGTTCTGTTGCAATGTTTCCTGTAATCTGCTGGGAATTATAGTTTGGTTTCCAGGTTATACTACATTCTTCATCATCTTCACTCGCTCGTTCAGAGAGTCAACACACGTTTCACTAAAATTAAAATATTGTATTCGTAGAGAGATGAATATTTCGCGGGTTCATCAGGCAGCAGCCTAGTCTTCTCAGTCTCAGTCACACTGACAACAATCTATCATTAGAGTAACTGATATTTGGTGAAAATAATTCAGCAACAACTTGTTTAACTGCTTTATGTGCACATCTGTACCTCTGCCTCATGGTTATTGGCAGTGTGTCTTTGAGCAGAGGTGTCGCTTAGTTGTCTGAGTCAAAGACAACAAAGTTACTGCTACATAATATGGCTTACTTCCTGCTAAAAGCCCAAGTCACTGAGAATTAAGGCCATGTTCTCTAGTATCTACTTCTTCAGCGATATTTTTTTTTTTACGTCTAAACGAGATCAGATATCAAAAATCTGTCTGGAATTTTTGTTTATAATCATCTTCTCCATGCTGGCGGATGTTTTCAAGGCAGTAAATATTATGACTATAGATAATTATGTAATTAACGAAATTCTGGTTGACTCTTTAGTCGAAACCGTAAAATGTATTGCTTTGAAAAAAAAATTACCTAACACGGCAAAACCAGTTTTAAATAAGACTGCCAGACATATTTTTGATATCTTCTCTCGTTTAAGTTTCAAAAAGTAAGTATCGCAAAAACCATAGAAATTAGAGCATGGCCTTATGAGACCGTTCCAGTGTTTCAGGCGCAAGTATGCAACCCTCAAAAACTACATAATACAGGCTAATATTACTATCAGTATAGTAACTAAGAGTACTAACCATATCAACATTATCTTCGCACTTTATCAAAGACACAGTCGTTCTTATTTTCGCTGCGTTCTGCAAAATCAAGTATAAACAGTTACAATACCAACGTGATATAAAAAAAAATTTATTCGTAAAATTTGTGATCAACCATTCATTACACTTGACTTCGATGAACGTAGCGAAAATAAGAACAACTGTGTCTTTGATAAAACGCGAAGATAATGTTGATATGTTTAATACTCTTATTGCTATAATGATAGTAAGATTAGCCTTGATTTATATGGTGTTAATGCAGGTTGCATACATGCGCCTGAAACACTGGAAATACCCTTCTTACTTACTGTATATGGTCTGCAGTAGCGCAGCTGCAGTGAGAGGCTGCGGGGCGCCAGTGGGCGGGGCGAGCACTCGAGCATGCGCAATGCGTAGTGCAGCGAACCTTGGCGCAGCTGCAGCTGACCCTATTATCTCAGACCGCTTGTGACATGCCAGGAGCAATCAACGAGCTCGCCAAGAATTACAACCAATGAGAGAAACGTTTTCTGCAGTCCAACAATTGTACGTTGCTATTAAACGCGTCAAGACACTTGTTTAGCCACATACAAACATATGTTCGTGTTGACTGTATACACATTTTTTTCTGTGACATAACGGTAGAAACGGACAACATTATTGCCTTCAATTTTGGAGGAAGTTATGGGGTTTAGACAAACGTAAAGCAAACAATCTATAATTAGAGATGATGGCTAGAGACACTGGAAAATCGCGAAAATAATTAACATAATCTCCAATAAACTGTAGTATCTCAATCGTGACACGTGTGAACAGTTTTCTGTCAAATCACACACGTTCTGTGTTAAAACTGTACAGTTATAATTGGGTCTTTTGAAGAGGAACTCAGTGCTTCATATGAACGCTAGCCAATATACGTGCAAAACCTTCAGTGTTATATATAGCATGTTGGAGCCTAGCAGACAATCAACTTTTCCCGCGAATTACCAGTCTCTCTAATGATGGCTTATCACGGGAAAACGTGACTGTTTGCTGGATTTCAACAGACGTTCAGCTTGCCAGAAGATTGCTGGTTTTGGCTCATATTTGGAGCTGTTACGCTATTTGACTGAGCCAATGAGAATACCAATATTGTAATACTTGATGCCTGTTATTGGTCTGCAGACAGTTACGTTGTGTCAGAAGTAGGAACCCCTGTTTCTCGCGAAAATAATTTTGCCTCACTT
Organism: Medauroidea extradentata; assembly: GCA_003012365.1. NCBI lineage: Eukaryota > Metazoa > Arthropoda > Insecta > Phasmatodea > Phasmatidae > Medauroidea > Medauroidea extradentata. The sequence goes on from PNEQ01008448.1 coordinate 5,361, forward strand.
TGTTTCCGTACCTTACGTGCACATCTGCAGTTCTGCTCGTGGTCAGAGATAGGATATTTTAACTCTCTCTCGAGCCTAGTGAATCTACCGGCAAATCACAAACGTGTGGTGTTGCAGGAACGGTATTGTAATTGGCTCAGTCAAATGAGATACGGCGCTTCACAAAGACACGCTGCCAATAACCATGAAGCAGAACTGAAGATGTGAGCGTAAGGCACAGAAAAAAACCGGGGCAAAATTATTTTCGCGAAAAATAGGGGTCCCTTGTCAGAATTATATATGCTGCAAGAAATTACAGTGTTTTCAAGAGTATACTGGCACAAAACATTTTAGCGATATAGGCCCTTGCCATCATCTATATTTATAACCAATACCGAACAGTTTGAATAATTCTGCGAGAACGCTGTTGTAAGAGACAGGGAAAATTCGCGAGTACACTGGCCTGAAGACTAGCCTATTAATACTATCTGTGAACTCATTGGCTGCTCGCTGACAGCCATATCACATGACTGGCCCTGCATTTAGTTGCGTCTTGATTATTTTCTCAGCGGCCTCCAGAACGTGTCAAATAAGTCAAGGTCCAATAGCTAAAGTGACACTAACCTACAGTTATCACAATTTTAGCTTGTGTCCAAACTAAGACGCGAATTTGTAAGGTCACAGGCTGATTGTGTTTCCATCTTGAGCCAAAGTTAACAGCACACTACAGTTTACACAGTTTACATTTACACTGCCCACGTAACAATCCGCAGAAAAACGTTCCCTTATCGACGAGCCGCTAGTTCGCGTTGCCACAGCCAAAAATAAATGACTGTAACAAGAACAGCAGCATGCAAAGAGAGAAAATTATATGAACAGAAAAGTAATAACATTAGTTCCACTTCATGCCACAATGTTATTTTTCGCACTTGCCTCTTTGTTATTAGTACAGAGCAATTCGGTATTAATATCAATGTAATTTGCGCAAAACACAATTTAAGAGGCTGCGACACATATTATTTTCGTTTAATAAATGAAGGATGTGACAAATAACCGGCTATATTTATTTATAGAAGCATTACAGTTTACTATTAGGTGCGTATTATAGAATGTAATTAATACTGAGAGTTATTTAGTGCTTATTATTTGGCGACGGAGGATTTTTATCTTAACTATTTCATAGTTACGCTTTAAATGTTGGAATACAATGGACGTAATGAAAGATGAAGTAATTAACTACGCCCCTATTGAAATATTTTCTATTACATCTATCCAAAATTTTAAACAGAAAGGAATTTAGAAAAATTCATCATAATAAGTGACCCCGGCTCTTAAAACCCAGATCACTCACATAGGCTTCGTCGAGTAGTTTTCCATACACTTGTACCGAATAAATCTCTCCACATAGCTCCACATGACTGTGCACTCAGCCCTTAGTCCACCGCCTGAAGTCGCACATACATACCGATTTACTCACGATTATTCGTGGCTTTCTTTGTTCACGGTGCCTCTTAGCAAGAAGCCATCCCAGCGCCCGACCCCTTTGGACGTGGGGAGAGATCACGCTCTACCACGCAATGGACTTTAGCTAACAGTCAGTTGGAACCGCCGAAACCTTAGACGGAACACTAACCTGCGCCTCCATCCACCTTCCAAAGGAGTGACAATATCTAGCGAGAGAGCCTAGGGCCACCCATCCCAGGATCTCGCCCACAAACCTGTCCCCCGACTGAGATCCTCAACTCAGCCGCCTCTTGGTTGGAGTCGGGGCCTATCTAACCCTTAACAGACTGTCAAGGTCTGCTACCGGGCACTTTTGCAGCCTACTCGTCGACCTTTCTCAGAAGAAGGGTCCTCTCCAGATCTGCCCAGCATCCGGGCAACCACCACCACTACGAGACCAACCCAGACCAGTCATGAGAGAAAACCTCATCGTGGGGCTACCTGGTCGCCAGCAGTACTACCTAATCTTCATGGCATTTGTGAGTTTTCCAGCCTGATCGTCTGGGTACTGCAAGAACGCACAGGGTGCTCCTTTCGGCAGAGCACCCACCGGGAGGGATCCACCCTTACAGCCGCACGGCTCGGTGGTGCGTCTTGTTTCCCCAGACAGCATCGGGTTCGTCCATTACCATTGCCCATCGTCTCCCATGTGGAAACCTGGGCTTTTGGTCCCCAACAGATAGTCTAACGCCCCACCGGTTTCTCCTTGCTGCCATCTGTCAGAGAATCCATCAGGGCAGATACCCCTTTCCCAGCTCTGAGGAGCCGGGATGAATAGGGCCCGCACGCCAAAGCCTGCATTGGTTCTAAGATCCAGTGGCGCCGCGAAGAGGCTGCAGGTTGACTTGGGTGTGAGAGGTTTTTGCGCTGAGGGATTACGGAAGCGTAAAGCTAGCACCAGAGACCGAGGAACCCATCCCGGTGTAGCGCCCACCAATACTCACAAGCCCCGGAGCAACGTCAACACCCCTGATAGTGTGTTCGTGGATACTCACTTCGGATACTAGGGCGTGGCAACGCTCCGACACCTCAAACAGGGAGATGCACTATTCGCACTCAGATTACTCCAAGGCGAGAACACACCTTAACCACGCCTGAAGTCGCACAGTAAGAATTGATCGTCGGGAATTCCGTACTCTAGTTCAGTGCTTGGCTCGATGTGGCGATATATTTGATGCGCGCTCCAATGTCTCCCTTATAGCTGCGTTCCTTCTGAGCCTGTAACGCGCAGGTAGGCAAACATCGCGCGAGGTCGCTCGTAATGAGAAGGGTCACACAGCAGCGAGGATGTACACTACATATAGATATATAGGCAGCGAGAGGCGCGGGGCGATGACCCTCGGTTGACTGATGTCCACGTCACACAAGGCTGGGATTGGCCAACAACCCGGAACACGAGGAGTCAAAGTGTGCAGCTTCCTCCGGAGCTCCAGGAAGGTCACGCTACCCGACAAACGGGTTCCTTCTGTATGATTGACGGCTAACATACGGCGGACAAGCTTGAGCGTCCACCACACATATCAACTGTAAAGTTACAACATCCCTCGGGAAAGGTAGGGGCATAACATATAATCAGGAGGGGCTAGAAGATCCATTACTAGAGTCCTGCCAGCACTGGAAGACCCAGAAAATTTTGTAAGGGTGGCAAAGACGGCCTATGCCACCCCCTTCCAATTTTTTTTCCCGAATGTTATGTTAAGACAAGTAAAATATGGGATAGAAAAATAGTTAATACTCCTACAATATTAATTTCGTTTTAGTAATTTGGAAATAGAATTTTTGCCAAGCGAAAAATCTGTACTTCAAATTATGCCATGCAATTTAACTCGTTCGTATTTAATTTTCTGGTGTTGTAATGCACATAATAATTATAAGTGCGCACTACAACACGACAAACTGCGTTACAAAATAATATTGACTTCTGAGTCGAAAAATGTATCCATTTTCATTAATAACTGAATTAGCTTCTTCTAGACGAATATGTTTTCATAAGCTGAACGTGCGGTGAAACCCAGCAAACAGCCAAGTTTTCCTGCGATAAACCATCCTCTCTAGAGGCCGGAAAGTTTCGCTAATTTAATGACCTGCATGTTAGAATGCATTGTCCTGTGCATACCCAAGCCTCGACCATTAGGTAACTAACCGCTACTCAGTAGAACAACAGACAATGAACCAATAGACGGGGCTTGAACATGCACAGGACAATGGATTCCAGCCTGCAGGTCATTGAATCAACGAAATTTTCCAGCCCCTAAATTAATCTCTAACAAACGTTCACCGCGGGAAAACTTTACTGTTTGCTGGATTTCAACATAAGTTCAGTTTATCAAAAGATTACTAGCTTTAGTTTGTACTTGGAGCTGTTACCCCATTTGACTGAGCCGACAAGAATTTCACTATTGTAATATTTGTTGCCTATTATTGGTCTACAGATAGCTACGTTGTGCCAGACGTACATTACCCAACCATACATGTAGCAAGAAGCCACAGTGTTTTCAAGGCTATGTTGGTACATAAAAGTTTCGCGAAATACCATCATCTCTAATTGAAGGGTGTTGTACAGAAGGCATTCAAGCCACAAACCTAAAGAGTAGGAAATAAACCAAACTCCTAAATTATTGTGTGTTAAAACTTCAGTAGCTAAGCAACGAAAGTCAAACACAGAGGTAGGGTATTAGAAAATGAGAATATATTAATTAACAAAATAACAAAAAATATTTCAGTAACAATGTTGTATGTTAAATTTTATCAAATGTGGGATGGTCTCTTTCTGTATAACACCATTCAATCAAGCTTATTAGAATATTGATTTCGGAACACCTCAAAATGACAACAAAAAAAGTTTTTTTTGTCCATTGTAACTTCAAAAATAACTTTCGAATTCACAAAACACAACACTAGAAGTATGCGTAAGATTTTACTACATACTAACCACAAATAAAATTGTAAGGACGAAAAAGACTAGTACGGCAATAATTCACACCAGTTTGACGCGCCGCGAATATAAGAGACGCGGTTATCTTCAAGCGTGGCAGTCTGAATCTTATCTCTCCCGTGTCTCCGCGCATCAAACGTGCACAGTTACACCCGGTACATACGCCTCTTAATGTTACAAACTTTTAATATTTTAAATATCGTCTACGTACGCATTAGTTCTAACCACGCGATACCTACAATGTAACAAAATTCCTTAACGGCGAGGGAAGTTTCTCACTCAAACCCAATATGGAACACTTACCAGCATGGGCGTCGCCACCGGGATGGGGGAAGGACGAGGGAGGACACGCCCCCCCCCCCAAATAATTAGTTCAATAAAATCATCTGTATAAAAAATCGCTATTACAACCAGTTATATAATTAACATATTTAGGAAGGAAAACTGCTTAAATGCCATTATTTACATCTTGGAACCCCAACATTTTCCGGAGGAGGACCCCCGACCCCCTCCCCCGAGCTTTATTTTGGGGATGGGTGTTCCTGAACAACTAAATCAATTGTAGTCCCCCTCCCCGCCAAAAATAACTTGCGACGCCCATGCTTGCCAGTTACCACAGTTCAGCTTATAAATGGAACAGCACTTTAGTATAGTTATCATGCACATCTGGTAACACCAGTACACATCTGATTGTTTGCTAGAAATGTATAAGAATACTATCATTTACGTAGCGAAAAAATGCTTACTTTTTAACTCTCCTACGTCGGTGTGGTGAATTTACAAATACTTGTAGTGTAGTACTATTGTATTTAGTCACCTCTTTCAGAGAGAGACCCAGGGAAAACGTTGATTCTACGGAAACCTAAGAATAACACTCCAGTGAGTTGTTTAAGCCCTCTTCGTAACGAGATGAAGGCTCCGCACCTGCTTCAAATATGTTTTATAAACGGTCAGCGGAGTGGTAGACTTATTTTTTTTACCACCACTCACAAGTATAACTAATGTTGTAAGTAATGTTTACAGATCAACAATTCACAGAGAACATAATATTACATATTCAACTTATTTCATTATTATCATTTGTATGATCGCCAGGAGCTAATATTAACCTATGTTCGTATTTTATTTTTTAAATCTCTTGGGTAATTAAAATGTCCCTAAACAGTGCCAAGGCCTTGATCGTAGTACAGAAGACAGGGACAAGGAATCAACCATGGCCTGTACTAAACTACCCTACCATCGCCTGGAGGAATGCAGGAAAACCATAGATACCATAAATCAAAATAATATTCTGCTCTTCTTTTCAATGACGTGCGTAGTGGTCACTATAGTTCTTCTCGAAGTGGCGTTCATTGGCTAGGTGTTATATTTATGTATAAATATAAAAAATTACACACGCACTTAGCATTCTTTAGTGAAAACATCAAAACAAAACATGAAAGATATTTTTTTCGCCTCTCTCTCTCTCTCTCTCTCTCCGTACCTCTTTCTTCTCTCATTCCATATCATTTTCCGTAGCGAGGAAGCCCTAGCCGACTTTAATTCGCTCCTAACGTCACTGCGCGGAGTGACTATATTTCTCATTATACACGTCTACCTCATACATCCAGAATATACACGTCACTGTCATTAGTCAGTCAACTCGATACATAAATTACTCTCCATCGGTCAAGCGCCTAACATTAAATACTGTTACACAGCATTTATACGCTGGAATTACTTAACGTTTCTCCCACTTACTCTCTAAACAATAAAAAACCAGTTCACTCCTCCCATCAAATACAGTAATTGTGTGCACAAAAGCCATAATGAGACACAACTTACACGATAGGGGTTGCGATGGTCAGACCCCTAGCCTCCGAGAAAGGCGATCCGGGTTCGATTCCCGACGGGACCGGACCCTGGATTTTCGCATGTGATAATCGGCGGGTATTCTCGGGGATATCCTGTTTCCCTGCCTCTCCACTATAAGGTCTCATGTCGTCCTCCAGAGCACGCAGATGACTACGGGCGCCTAGTCGTAGCAGCTCGTGTTGTGATACTCTGGCCGTCAAGTGCATTCCTCGTACGATATTTATTTTATAGGTACGGCTTGAGGAGTATGGTACATAATTCAGCACTAAAACCATCAGTTTAAAATTGTAAGTTTTTCCAAGGCAATTAGAAAAAAAAAAAAAAAAACAGTAACATCAGGCAATAGGTAGAGATATTGCTATATCGCGAAAATGTTTTGCGCCAACATAACCTTCAAAACGCTGGAGTTTCTTGCAACATATACAATTATGTGATATACTTCTGACACAACGTAGCTGGTCTATGCCGTGTATACATAGCAACATTACTGTGCACTATTATCGTTGCCCGCCATCAACGTGAAAAATAACTCTAACTCAGTGATGGGTCGCAAGGTGCACTTAATACCAAATTTTACATTTAACGCCACTGTAAATAATCGGATAAGCAACGCAAATCTTTAATCCGATTATAACGTTTTTCAATCCCAGATATTATTGGCAAATTACTGGCATATTTGAAATTTACTTCTAACAAACACCCATTTTATCAACGACATACCTTGAGCACACCTGAGGTTAAACTGCCGGTCACAACTCTATAAAGAGGGGTATTGCCGCCAGGAGCGCTGGCCATACGTCGCACCACACAAGTCAAATTCGCAACCTCCTTCTCGGAGCACACTTGCTCACATGACCTACTGCAGTGGTCAATACACAACTTGTAGCACAGAGTTGGCGTCAAGAAAGTGCAATTGAATACGCAACATCTGCGCAGACAGTTGCAAACTCAGTGTTGATGAGTATAGTCATTCCTGTGAACCACTGAGTTTTGTGAAAGAGATTTCTGTTCCAACTGGTTACAATGTCTTATATGCACCGCTGCATATCTGCTTCATTGTTAATGGCAAGCGTGTAATTGTTGGAATACGCTTCTCATTTGACTGTAACGTTTAGTATAAGGTTTCTGTTTCCACGATACCA
>PNEQ01008448.1:12873-25584 GCA_003012365.1 Medauroidea extradentata
CAGACTTGCTTCACGGTCAGAGATTGGATGTTTTGACATTCGTGTGTCGTGGGGTTTTACACGCAAATCACAGACGTGTGGTGTTACAGTAACCTTATTGTGATTGGTACAGTCAAATGAGAAACGTCACAGTTCAAAGGCACGCTGCCAATATCTATGAAGCAGAACTGCAGACGTGCACATAAGGCACTGGAACAAGGTGGGGCAAAATTCTTTTCGCGAAAAGTTCATGTCTCTACACATAACCAGAGACAATGGTAGATTGCGAAAATGGTTTGAACCAACATAACCTTGAAAACGCTGTAGTTTCTCGTCACATTCGTGATTGGGCGATGTACGTCTGACACAACGTAGCTGCTGGACCAACAACAGGCATAAACTATTACATTCCTATTGGATCAGTCACAGGGGGAAAGTCAGTGAGCTGTTGATAAGCTGAACTTACGTTGATACCCAGCAAACAGTCATAGTCTAAGGCATCTAAGAGTAAAAAAGGGTCCCCAAAGGAAAGTTTTGGTGGAGTTTTGATATTTGGTACACTTATGTTTTTTGGGTCGCTGAACACGAATTTGAGGTTTGCCAACAATTTTTTCCCCGGGAAATATGTTTTTTTTTTCGCGAAAAATTTGTAAAAAACCGGAAATTATTTTTATATTTTAAAAATAACTCAAAATTGGTGTATTTTACGTAAAAAACGATTCTGTACAAAATTAAAGATGATAAAATTTCCTATAATTTACGTCTGAATGATTTTTTCTCCAATCAACGGTTCAGCTGTGAGAGTGACGCAAAAATGGACGACAAAAGACAAAAACACACAAAACTTACGACATTGTACGTCGATGTAACACGAAACGTATCCAATCAACGCAAATGTTCAACATATGCTAAAACAAAAAAGATAAAATTGTGGAAAAGCTGTTTTTAACAGTTTTGAGGTGCCTCGAAACAATGTTCCTTGGAATGATACCAAGAAAAAAAAAAAGCATAATTTGGAAATGCATTTTCTTAACGTAAATACAGCTATCGTACGCACGTCTCCCAACACTCTGTAACAATGTTCATGAGCTAGCTACACAGGGCTCTTAATGACTTTTTTCAGTGACCTTTTCCCCAGGCCAAAACGCGAGAAGAAAGAAAAAAACAACAAGGAAGAAGTTGAACTCGTGCAGGCCATAAACACAGGCTAAAATTACTAACTTTTTTATTTAGCAGCACCAAGTACGGCTAGTCAACCAACTGTATAATAAGAGTGTAACAAGATGGCGGCCACGATGCCTGCACACACCGACGATACACACATATACTCACGAATGAATACAGGCGTGGACTAGCCGTGTTCCCCTGGCCCCACCCATCAACATTAGCATAACACAGCATCGCCAATCTGAAGACAATGGAGCGATAACATGACAGCATCCCACTGTTAATTTCTTATTTCGAGGCATGATATATGAATGTATAACACTAGTTAAGAGTATTAATTATACATGTTAACGTCTTATGCAAGCGTACGAAGAGTAGGCGGCAGATTTTCTCGTTCACCATAAGTTTAACGACCGATAGCTAGAGACGGGAATAATTCGCGGGTTCACAGACATGTAGGCTAGCCTGCAAGAATATATGTATATTCAAGCAGACAACAGCTGTTCTAGCTGCTCGCTGACACAGTAGCATGGGGCAGGTTTAAGACCTCACTCTTTAGTTTTACAATGGTTTAGGAATTTTTTTTTTTAACGCGAACTAATACATATATAAAAAAATTCATCTCATAGTTTTAACACTTATATATCATCGTTTATAGCTGAATTTTTGTGTTATAATATACCAAACGGATTTTTAGATTTTTGCCCCTGAAATACCATATATTTTTTTGTCGAAATAAGCTAAAATGAAGCAAAATAATTTTTGCTAGCAAACAGTACATTATTTTTAAAAACGCTTTGTCAAAATTATAAATCGTATGACTGTACACAGTCTCAAATTTTTTCAAAGCATTTCGTTAAAAAATATTCGAGTTATTTGCAATTGTTTGAAAAGAATGAAAGATCATGACCTTCAGTATATTTCAATTACTGGCTCAGAGACTTCCAGGAAGTGTCAAATAAGTCAAACGCCAATTGCGAGTGACGCACACTTACAGTTGATGGAATTATAGCTTGTAGCCAAATGATAACGCGAAATATTCAGGTCTCTACCTATGGCACAGTCACATCGAGTAAAATGTAAGGTTTCTCTGAGTGATATGCGAGGTATATTCACAGCAGAGACAAATGACTGTAATAGAATTAATAACAAGCCATATGATCAGTCACAGCGGCCTTTAAGATAAGTTATAATGCCTCGTGGGTAGAGGTTAGTTCTACTATAGGCTAGAAAGATCAATGTTGAAAGTTTGGCACAGGGAAAATGTCTGCCGCTCGAGCGCTGGTATCGCTAATGTGCAAACTGGCCAATCACAGAGCTTTCATTAGTGAAGTTGATCATTGGAAAGCCAAAATTGGTTTGTTATACGCTTCAAAATTAAATTAAACAACTTCCTTTTTTACCACGTCTAGTTAAAATAAATTTTACTACGGTTTCGTATTTTATTAGATAAATTAACAATAACAACGCAACTAGCGGCAGAATTTTTCCCTGTGCCAAACTTTCCCATTAGAAAACACATTTTCTTTACAACCTGGAGTAGAACTAACCTTACCCATTAAGAGGGCGTGGTACATAATTCAACGCTAAAAGCATTAATCTATAGCTGTAGGTTTCTTGAAACCAATTTGCGAAAATTAAACAATAGCAATCCTAGACAATAGTTTTAGCCAACGTTTTAAATAAAATTGTTTCCAGTGTTACGAACTACTGAGGCACAATCTCTGACGCCGGAACCTCGTGCATTTAACTGCGGCGCAAGAGATCACGCGTAACGAATTAGTAATTCTGGATAAATATTTACTCATAAAGTTGGCAAATACCATTATCTAGGATTGTCATTGAGTATTTTATCTATATTGCCTTCGATAAAAGCGTAGAAATCAATTGATGTTTTCAGCGTTTATTTATCTACCACGCACTCTTAAGAGAACAGTAAAGAAACGTTCTGGGTTTCCAAAAAGAATATGAAGGCAATAGATAGAGGCACGAGTCAGTCCTATACACACACTGGCCAAAGTTGAATATCCATTGGCTCCTACCCGTACAAGTGGGTAGCCCCACGAATTATTTTATTATTTACTACTGGCTTGCAACCTCCAAAGGTGTGTCAAAACAGCTGTCATCTAATCACGGAAGTTGCAGTGATATACAGGTTATTGGCGTTCAACCTGACCTACAATCAATACGCGAAATACTCGTGCCTCTAGTAATAGATGAGACTGCTATACTACCGGCTAGTTAGAACGGCGTGTGCATCCTTCTGCGCATGCGCGAGTCGCGGAGTGGTACGATTTTTTATTTGTTACTGGTTTTCTAACCTATCAAGACCTTTGAATTAGAACACAACTTTTCTTGAGCTTTAAACTAATCTAAACTTATCGAGCTAACGCAAACTTATTAATTAAACTAAATGTCACAGGGGTCGGAGAAATAAGAAAATATACCTGCGTACAAAATTTGCACAGAGACGAATTAAAGAAAATTAACAGCCAATAGGGAGACACTTTTAGTCGAGTCTACAGCCGCTTTAGGACAGTATTTATTTCGAAATTTCTTGATGGTATTTTTGAGGAGGGACATAATGATGGCGTAAATGAGCGAGAGCACTGATATCTACGAGACAGTTTACATTTGTTATAAACTATTTAGAGACAATGTGATGTGCCGCTCGTGTTTTCGAACAAAATGGGTTACGCGACCATGTTATAAACAAAATCGACGACGTATTTTTTTTTTATTCTCAAATTTTCACCATGCAAACACAAAATATAAATTATTAAACCACCGTCCTGATAGTTTTGTCAATTAGACTATACGTAAAAGATACTTAAAAATTTCGGAACATTTACACGTCAGTGCAAGAAAAGAAATTATTTTTCTCGTTACGTGTGTGGTAACACAGCCTTTCTCTGCTGTAAATAATTCTCTACCGCAAGTTAACAAGAAATATTTTCCTATGTGTAAATAAGGGCGCGGTCAGACCATTCGCCTCCCACCAAGGCGATCAGGGTTCGATTCCCGGCGGGGTCAGTCCTCGGATTTTCGCATATGGAAACCGCGCCGGACGATGCCGTTGGTTGACGGGTTTTCTCGGGGATATCCTGTTTCCATCGCCATTTCCGGCGCCGCTCCGTACTCACCTCATGTCAGCCCTCACCAGCGCTGACCAAAATGTCACTCACTCAGTGCAAATAAAACTGTAGCAGCAGTAAACACGTTGGCACAACACAAAGCCAAGTGCTACAAAATTCACGCAACAAATATCTGTCAAAACTTATAACTTATCCCGCTACTGCCAGAGGCAATATTAATTTATACACTGCAGTTGTAGGCTTTTTCATGTAGAGGTGTGCTACGTAAATAAATATCGTATAAGAAGGGTAGGCGAAGGCAGACTCATTACCGGGTGCTCATAGGCATATACTTATTCTGAAATATGACAAGGAATGAGGCCACACAATGGCGAGGCGCCGGGAAGGGAGGGGAGTGTGGAAGACCCCCGAGAAAACCAACCGAACAGCTGCATCGTCAGGCAGGAATCCCACACGCGCATGGACGCAACCCGGATGTTGGCTTGGGGAGGGCACAAGATCTATAAATAACAAACTCTGCAAACTACAGGCTCAGGCAGGTGGATATCGACAAAGCTCTTACATTAACGTAATATAGCAAATTTATATGAAAATAGTAACTAAAAACTTTACCCCTGCGTGCGCCTATGCAGTGCAAGGGCGGGTCCAGCTCTGGTTCTTGGAGGGACTAGGCCTTAAAACATAGGTACATCCATGCCAAATATTGGGGAGGGGGCGTACGAAGACCTTCTCCACCGAAAAAAAAAATTGATTTTATAGTGCGAAATGGTGCTACTAAATGAGTTCCCAAACCAAAAAAATATTCATATACCTTTTAAGAATTAGTAATACATTTGGGGATAAATTATGCTTTAAAAGTAAAAACCTTTGTGCTGATATAAAAAAATTTGGTACATTTTTAACCTCCTGCTTCAATATTACTGTTAATAATAACTGTGTTGTTATTTCTGTGTTGTCTTTTATAAAGCTCTAGGAAAAGTATGAGGTAATCTTTCCAATATTTTACTTGGCACTTATTTTGTTTCATATTTTTGGAGCCGTCTAGGGAGGGGCCATGGCCCTCCCCTTTGGATTCGCCCCTGACGCAATGACATACTAATATACAGGAACCGAACCAGACTGGAATCGAACACGGATCGCCTTGGTATACGTGTGGAAGGAAGGGGGGGTAGTATGAGGAGGGGGATAATTGCTCTAGTGACTGCACCAACCGCGGCGTGTGACACAATCTTATTTCTGTCACCCAGATCCGTTCTGAATTCTTCGTCACGGTGTGAACTTCAAACATCGTTCCGTGCATTCATCACCGCCGCTTTCCTTACGCGCAAAATAACTGTGCGGCAGAAAAAGTGCGGGGCTTGTTTTGATACAGGAAGTGCTCTTAAATTGCCCAGAAGTCTGTTGTAGCGGCTTGGAAACACACTTTTATGTCTTGTGTGTTCACGATGTACCTGTCTGCGTAAAGAAAACATTTCTAGTAACTCATTCGTAGCCTATTTGAAACACTGTTAGCGAGACATCCATCACAGCCAAAAACGGTCTTTTGAAGCTAGACTCTACCTACGACCTCTGGATAGTAACCGGATAGCTATCATGTAGATATTCGGAGATACTTGGTTAACTTTTTCATAAGTTGGTAGTAAAAATGTAGCTAATTGTATACTTTTTAGTTGGAATTTGTTTTGTTGTGTTGTTGTGGTATAAAGTTTTCGCAAATATTACAAATTGTCACTGTTCCTCGTGTTTAACATCATCAGTTGGTAAATTATTGATTAAAATGCAGGTATCAAATAAAATAATAGACCCAGATGAATTAAATTTTATAATTCACACACGCAACACAGTAAATACAGGTTAAAACAAAGCGGCCAGGGTAATTTGCGTAATTGTATAAGCGGAACAAATAATAAATATTTACAAAATACTGTATTAAAATCCCCCGAATATAAAACGGACATAGCTGTACTGCTTTAATGAATAGCAAATTATTTGTAAGCAATATGGCGATATAGTTTCACCATGACTACTAAGCAGTCATAAAATAGTGTTAATGATCGTTTCGAAACCAAAATAAATCATAACATAAAAAATTTAAGCTGAAATATCTACATAATTATTAATAATCTCATAATTTATATTACATTTTCTGCAGTCACAAAAACTTATTATGTCTCCATTTTGTAAACTGGGATCCTAACCTCAACTTCATGATTAACAAGCACATATGACGCCATTTTTGTTCCAATTACCCGTTTAACTTCTGGATAAGTACCTATCAGCAGGTCGTAGTAGCTGATAGCTTATCCAGTGGTTAGTCTCTGGGATACGCGATATCAGAGGGTCGTAATACACTTTTCTGGACTATCTTCTAGATATGTTTTAGCCAGAACTTTATCAGGATGTGGTAATGCAGACCCTACGGCATCCACCACTGACCATGAACTAGAGCTGTGCATGTGCTGATACGTTATTGAAACAAGGTGGTGAAACATTTTTTTAATCAGAAATCAGTGGCTCTGTGGCGAGGAACAGCGAAAGGGGCCTCTTGTCGGCTGAATCAGAAATTGAGTTTTTGATCTATTCAGGTAGAGGTCAAATTTATAAACCTTCTAACACGAAAATCACCTTTCTGCTCCCCAAAGTTAACGTAAATAAGTTTATTTGTTATTTTAACCAACTAAAGAGAAAAAAGTTTTAATAAAAAAATGAATTAAAAATAAATACGTAAATATCTACACGTTCCGGTGGCTCTTTACAAAGTTATTCTTGCCTACAGAACATATCCACAATTAAAACTAAAAGTTTACTGATTAGACCATAACTTAGGATTTACTCCTCTCTCCTGTAAGTTATACTTTGACGACAAAATCCCATCTCGCGTCACAATGTAGGCCTACTAGGATGGAACCTTTCTTTGCACGGAAGGTAAACATTGTTACACGTGGCAACGCTGGTCGGGTTATCCTGAACAGAGTGTCGTAAATATATGCACGGAGGCTACACGATTGGCCAGGCGTGTGTGCGTGTGTGCGTATGTGCATGGTGCCGGATTCACGCGCGCTCGTGCCTGACGGCCTCCAGCCACATGTGTCGCGATAAACACCAGCTCTGTGTCAGTCTTGGCTAGAACTGCTGACGTCGCGGGGGGAAAAATATATTTTCACACTGATACATTTTTGGGAATACTGTTTTATTAAGTTGTACATCGTGAAGAAAATATAGATTTTCGGTACACGGTATTTAGTTTCGACTCTTTAAACCTAACCTACGTCGTGATACCAAGGCTTCGAACTTCAGGACAGAAATGTGTAACAAACAGTTTAATAGTGATCTTTAGAAATATAATTATTATGCCAACATACCCTTGAAAACACAGGTATCTTGCGAGATGTATGATTGGTGATATATGTCTGCAGACCAAGAAGAGGCATCAAATATTACAATACCAGGATTCTTACTGGCTTAGTCAAACAGGGCAACAGCTCCAAGTACAAGCGACAGCTAGTGTGTTGAAACCCAGCAAACAGTCAAGTTTTCCCGCGATAAACCATCATCTCTAGCTATCTTATATGTGATACACTGGTAACTTATTGACGAAACTGTCTGCTCTGTGTTGGTCAAATAGTGACCTCAGTATACAAAACCTTATCAGTTATGTGAAGTCCGCAACGTAGTTTATCATGATAATCATGATATCAAGGTGCACCACGGAGTGTGGTCGGTTTACCATATATGGCACTAGGTGAAAAAATAATAAAGCACCCTCATCACGATGTGTACATAGTAATTTGGTATTAATTTACAACTACGGGACCTCTGTTTTTCGCGAAAAGAATTTTGCCCCACTTTGTTTCGGTGCCTTACGTGCACATCTGCAGTTATGCTTCGTGGTCAGTGATTGGATATTTTAACTCTCACAAGGCCTAGGATTCTACTGACAAATCACAAACGTGTGGTGTTGGAGGAACGTTATTGTAATTGGCTCAGTCAAATGAGATACGGCTCTTCACACAGACACGCTGCCAATAACCATGAAGCAGAACTGCAAATGTGCGCGTGAGACACTGAAACAAACTGGGGAGAAATTATATTCGCAAAAAGCAGGGATTCTTAGTTATAAGTAATTATTTACTATTTTAAAACCTCACTACGAACTAAAACATTTAAAATTCCAATCTAAACTAAACGTCATTCTAATAATAATAAAAAAACATGTTTAAGGAAAATATATGTAAATCGTGCTAGCTTTGAAATCTCTATACAATTTAAAAATAGCGTCTAGCACTTTATCGCTGTACTGGGATAGCTAGTAATGATGGGGGGAGATGGCTTCGCGCGACAGCTGACGACCGAGTGATATGTTGTGTATTACCTGTCGCTAGCCTGTGTACAGAAGTTACTGGTGAAGCTACGCCGGCGATAACACCGACAGGGATCATGCTACAGAGGGCGACACAGCGGTCAGTTAGCCGCCAAGGCTAACCGACAAGAAGTGTGCGGCGGCGAGAGTGTTGGGGAGACAAGTCCCGCAGCTCACACCTTGTAAATTGTACCAAACACATTCACTGTGAGGCGAGGCGGCCATTTATGTCTGCTCTAGTAGACCGTGAGAAGTGGCGCTCGTGCCCAGTCAACCGGCTCTGCCTGAGCAATATTCACGCGCTGTTGATGTAATAATATTGTCTGCAGGATATCCAGCACGTGAAAGTATAACCGGCTGCGGCGACAGTGTTGCACCAAACATGGCTGCAGGAAGCCCAAACTCACCGTCAATTACCGCTAGTTCCGCCACAGCTGCTTCTAAAAACACGCCATAAAACAATCTACGGAATTTTCGAAAGTCTCGGCGGTTGACAATGGTGAGGTAAGGTGAGGCGATTGCGCTTCACGTCTCGTCGAAGCGAGGTCATTATAGACGATGACACATAACTTGATGCTGGGAGAGGAGTCGGTCATGACCTTTGTTAATAAACTACCCCACCCTAGAGAGGTTTAGGGAAACCATGGAAAACCGAAGCCAGGACGGCCGGAGCCGGGGATCGAACCCGGGTCCTCCAGAATGCGAGTTTAACGTGTTACCGTTACGCCACCTCGCTCGCTGACAATGTGTTTCGCACGCGACAGACACTTGTCTTGCACGTTGGAGGCAAGAAACATAGTGCCACATCGCTCATATTGGCGAGCCATTAAACTGGGCGCAGTGTTATCAGTTGTACCGCTACAACTTGTGTATTTTTGGGGAAAAGAATTTAGCACCATCTCGTTTCAGTAACTTATGTGCGCGGTGGCCTAATGGTCAGAACGTTCGCCTACCACCAACAACCAGTGGCGGCTCGTGGGTTGTTGCCAGGTGGGGTTGCAGACAGTCGGAACTGTACACTCTTGATGAACGCGCCGTAGACCAACGACCATGAAATATTTGCCGGCTACTAGATGTGTTGTAACCACTCAGTAGTAAGGGGCTGTACACATCAGCGTGTCAGTGGCTGTAGAGTCAACCAGAGCACAACCCTGTACAGCTATTGACAACTGCAGCCCTACCTGGCAACAACCCACGAGCCGCCACTGCTAACAAGCAGTTCGATTCCTGGTCCCCGGATTTTCGCATGTGGCAATCATGCCGAATGATGGCGCTGGTCGGCGGGGATCACCCGTTTCCCCGCCCATTCATTTCGACGCTGCTCCATATGCACCTCATGTTTGCCCTCACCAGCGCTAAAGACCTCGATGCTGGCTAAAATCTCTCGCGCAATCATGTGCACATCCGCAGTTCCGCTTCAAGGTCAGTGATTGGATGTCCTTATTCTCGGCGTCTTAGGCTTCTACCCACAAATCAGAGACGTATCGTGTCGCAGTAACTTTGTTATCATTGATTCAGTCAAATGAGCGGCACCTCCGATCAGACACGCTGCCAATAATCACGAAGAAGAACTACAGATGTGTACGTAAGGCACGGGAACAAGACGGTGCCTAATTCTTTCTACCAAAATAGAGCTACTCTAAGTGTACATAGTTTTGGCGGAATTATGCCAGGCCGTGTTAAATGCCAAGGACGGATCCTTTACTGATGTTTGTATAATTGGGCATCAATTAAAGAGCATAATACATTCATTTACCTTAAAAATACCAGTCTGATGTGTACTTTTAAGGTTAAAGCAGTATGACGGCTGGCTAATTTGTTAGCTACCTCTCCCCTCTCTTGGCTTCTCTCCCCTCGCCCTAATTCCGGCCTTATGCTACCCCAGTGAAGCCAACAGATAATCTGCGAACAGTGCGTGTACAGAACCGAAAAGTTTAGGCTGCTGCCAGCAGGGGTGGATCCAGAAGGATGCGGGCATAGGGGCCTTGGTCCCTCCCGAGACTGCTCCAAAAATATGAAACAAAATAAGTTCCGAGTAAAATATTGAAAATATTATCTCATACTTTTCCTAGAGCTGCATAAAAGACAACTACTTAACAACACAGTCACTTGTTTCAACAATATGGAGGCAGAATATTAGAAATATACCTGGTTTATTTTATATCAGCACAAATATTCTAACTTTTAAAGCATAATTTATTCTTAAAATTATTACCGTTCCTTAAAGGGCATATTGAATTTTTTTAGTTACGCAACTCCTTTAATAGCCCAATTTTGAACGCTAAAATACACATTTTTTCCAAGGGAGAACCCCCGAACCCCTTGTTTTTTTCTTTATTGTTACTATTATTATTATTACTTTGTTTTTGACGAAGTTACTGCTTTCGCCTTTTCTTACACTTAACCACGTGTACAATGTTACATTAGTTGGAGTGTGAGTATAGCTTTGTTTTAAGGTAGCCTACAGCCCCCTCCAGTATCCGAAGCTGCATCTACCCCTATCTGCCGAATGCCTCTATATACTCCGTACAAAGTAGACCCAAACATACCAATAAACTAATATCCAATGAATAAATCAATAGATTTTTGGTCAGCACTGGACATGTAGGTCTTTGGCATGGTCTTTAGTATGGAGCAGCGCCGGAATGAAAGGGCGGGGGAAACAAGAGATCCCCGAGAAAACCCGCCGACCAACGGCATCGTCCGGCACGATTCGCACATGCGGAAATCCAGGGACCGACCCCGCCGGGAATCGAACCCGGATCGCAATGTCCGGAGGCTAGTGCTATAGCGACGGCGCCGACCGCGGCCCCAACATCAAATGGAAAAAAAAAAAAAAACTTTCTTTACTTTGTAATGTAAAAATTCATGTCTGAGAAAGAGTGTAACATACGGCCATTTTGATTACTGAGTAAGAAGCGACTTACTCATTTCAAATTGTTTGGTGCCCAAAATATTATTAATTCTAAATATAGGCCTATCAGTACGCAAACAAGGATATTCAATGCGGTTACTGCAGCATCTATCATAAAAAATAAATAATATATACGACGACACATTCATTACAGGGATGTGAAATAGTGATTCGGAACTCGAGGTAACGTCATCGCAAAAATGTGTTATCTTAAACGGTATCTCAGGTCGACTCGACAATAAAGCCGATGTATTTTTTGTTTAAACTTCATGGAGCGAGACTCGGAAGACTGGATGGTGAGACAAGAAATGGTACGTCCAGCAATGAGAGCGCCTGGCGACCTGGCCGAGCGAAACACTGCCGACTAGTTTCCTTTATTCTCTTTGAAGGAGGTGGATCACCGACCATTTAAATTGTTTAAATATCTTTTATATTTGTACAAGATATGGTTTGTCTTGTAGATACAATTTGTGACTGGTTTTCAAAGTAGGAAAATTTTTTTTAGTTTTCGTATGATTTCGTATTAATGACATGTCCAAGTCCAAATTTGCATAAAACTGGTAACCAACGATGTACAGAAATAATGGAAAAAATATACTTAACAACAGTGGCACGATCTACATCAAGAAATGTATAAAAACTGCAGTAACTTATTTTTGTAGTTTTGAACAATTTCATAATATCGGCAATTTTTTTACTTTAAAATACATTATTATTTTTTAAATAAAGGAAAAATTGAACCCTGCTTTTATACATTCTTTGGTGTAGTCCGTTACACTATCCTTCAGCATGAATTATTTCATTTCGTTAAGTAAACTGGGTTAACTTTTTAATATAAAACCGTTTCATGAAATTTTGAACTTTGACACGTCACTATACAAGAACTATGAAAGCTAAAATATTTTCATTTCAGTAAGCAATAGTCACAGTTTATGTCTACAAAACAAATTATATCTATATATCTAAAAATGAAAGGTGACTGATTGACTGACTGACTGACTGACATATCAAACTGCAGCCCAAACCACTGGACCTAGAATCGTGAAATTTTTTGTGGGGGTTCCCTTCAGGTCGTAGGCGAGCAATAAGAAGGGATTTTTCGAAATTCGACCTCTAAGGGGGTGAAAAGGGGTGAAATGTGTTTCCGAAGAAACGTCGATAGAGCTCGAACCCGACGGCCTATCATCGTGATTTTT
>PNEQ01008449.1:0-25367 GCA_003012365.1 Medauroidea extradentata
CATTAATCCGGGCCGTAGGACCAAAATGTTTGAGCACAAACGCACAGAGTAACCTTCTCACCGCGCCATCTTGATTTGCACTGCCTTCCTTACAGTATGGCGGATAGGCGCCAAGTTCAAACCCACATTAGTACGAAGCACAATATGTACAGAGTAGTACCAACATGGCAGTCGGGAGACCAGTTCCGAACATGTACAACTACAACAAATATTATTTACATTGCAACGTCACAAACACTTATTTCACTAGATGAATTTATGTTAAATTTGTTACAAGTGCGTAAATAGTCAAGTAAAAACACAAGTAAACATCTGGTTCCGACCTCAGCTTACAATATTTTCAGTACAGAAAAGAAACACGTCATTAATTTTACTCCAGTGGTAAATCCATACACTGAAATATGTGTGAAAATAAATGCATTTTTGTTGTTTGATTCAATAATAAACAACATACGTATATTAACAATTTGTGCGCTTTTGCTGACAGATTGATAGCTTAAAGTATGTTATATATAGACTCATGAACTGTACAGCATGTGTTCTATTCGCTCCGCAACTTAAACAATAACAGCACCTAATTGAAACTAACAACAAAAATACATTTATTTTATATTATTAAAATTTTTGTAGTCATAAAATCAAAAAATATTTATTATTTGAAGATTATAAAAAATAAAAAAAAAATTTGTAACAAATGTATAATACGTATTACCATTATTAACTTTGTGTGGATGAAGCTAGGGCGAAGGCTATAGTCGGGTCACTGATCTAGACTGCGCACGTCTGAAAAATTCTTCGTCTTCTACCTGCTGCAAAATAACTGTGTGTCGCAGAACTCTTCGAGTGTGGCATAAAAATTAAATTCAAAGTCTTCCCTTTCTTTTGGTTGCTGGTGTCCCACATCTATCTCCTAGAGTAAAAAAGTTTGTCACTTACTTTATTTTGCCCTGCATTTTCTTATGGACAGAGAACAGGACCTTGCTTAAATATTTTTTACACAAATTATTTACGCAAGGAAAATTAGCAGGTACCATGCTTTGCAGTCTATAATTACACTGTAAAATTTTGACGTCTTTTGACATGGTAGGTTTCGAATTATGACGAGTGTAGTTACAAATGTTTCCTGAGTGCTTGAACCACGTGTTTGCTGGCTGGCTGTGTGAACCGACCAAAAATGACATATGAGCATACCCAGTCATTATCAGTGCCTTGGCTACCTCCAACACACGCGATACCGGCTATGTAATACTGTAATGAATACCTGCGCGCGGAGAGCGCCCTATCTGTGGGCAGATGCCTGAACTAAATAGTTTCTAACCGGCGTGAAATTCTCCTTGAACGGCATGTTACGAGACTTGCGGCGGAAGAGATTTTGCATATGTAGTTGCCTCTGTATGCATCCCACAGTATCTAAACTCATTAACACAAATGTGTTGTAGATTGACATTTTTTTGTTTTTCGTTTTCGGTGAAAATTTGTTATTATTCGCCTACTAAACTTCGTAATTTTCAAGGTTACGTAATTAAGAAAATATGACATATCGAAATTTTGATCAATGGCAATCTAAAATCCAACCTTGCCCAATATATTAATATTACCCAAATTTCAATTATGTGTAACTGTTTGCACAGGATATCTTGTGCCGTGAACATCGATTTTGTAGCTCGGAACCACATGTCCCACGCCCTCTTAAAGATGTGGTAAATATAATGGACAACAGAACATGGCTAGAGGAACCAACACGGATTTAGGAAGGAAGAAGGGATATTCATGTGAGACTCAGTTGGCAGGTTTTTTAGAGGATCTGGTTCAGGCAGTTGACTTTGAAAAGATCTTTGACAAAATTTCCCCAGGGAATCTTGAAAGGGCTGCTGGATGATAAGCGGGTGGTTGACTGGATTGAGGACTTTCTCGGGGGACGAGGTCAGAGAATTAAAGTGGGGGAGTAATGTCCGAAAGCGGAGAGGCTACATCGAGGGTGGCACAGGGAAGTGTGTTGGGGCCTTTGTTATTCCATATAATGGTGAAAGACATCATGGGATTCAGGACTGTAGGTGAAATAAGACTGACTGCAGACGACTGTGTACTATATATAGAGATGGGCAGTGGAACCAACTTGCAGGAGGATATTGATAGATTGTGGTCTTGGACATTAGAGAACAGAATGAAGATTAATGTGCATAAAACCAAGTTGGTGAAGTTTACAAAAGAGTGGTGAGTAGAGATGTATACAGATGGGATGGGCAGGAGATAAAGGACGCCACAGACTGCAAGTATCTATGGGATGTGATACAGGAGCAGACCTGCCAACTTCCGAAGAGTCCAATCAGTAAGATTTTCAAAATATTTAAAATTTTACGTAAATCAAACGTGGCATTTCAAGTGCTGTGTATGATTAACTGCTATTAAAAAATAATTGTATCAATAATATTGGCCTACAAAACTACTTACATTAAAACTGAACACACAAATATTTTAAATATACTATAAAATTATTTGCCACCATTGCTTACATCATTAAAAACCGAAAACTAAAAGGGAAATAAACTACTGAATGTTATAGTACATTGTTGTATCAGAATAAAATACAAATACAGTACAACTCTAAATATTTATTGAAACATTTACGCAACCCTATGTACTTGGTTAGGTGTTGTAGATTAGTTTTTAGTTTTATTTTTCCACACAGAAGACCATTTTAATATTACCAGGTTGTTAATCAATTTCCAGTACCACGCAGTTCCACGTTTTCTGACGATTGTGTGAACACAACACACTGGGTAAACACAGTACTGCACAGCAGTGCCTATGAGGTTACATTTTCACGTCTTAAATTTTATTTATATTCCTACGTTTTGCGAACACTAAATACGCATCTGTTCAAACAGGAAGTACCTTGCCTCAAATCTACCATCAAAATTATCAATTAAAAGTTTGTAAATGGCCTAAAATAATTGTTTACATACCGAACGTCGCCGGGGTACACATACGCGATGAGATAAAACTTTCTTATGATTTCGTTCTCTTCACATTTTCCCGAGCTACGTTTTTTAAATTAATGTGCGCAAATAGTCAATATGAAAGGCAAATTAACTTCACAGAATCCAAACAATTGCATACCACTACACATGCAAACAGACGAGCCACAACCAATGCCATTTTGAAAATAACAAACTCGAAACGAATAGATTTGACCTGACCTGCTGGACTCTGTAGTTCAAATTGTAATCGAGAGACAAATAATATGGTACAATGGCTACATAAGTAGTACAGTTATTCCCGAAAGTACGGTATCATCTGCTTACTTCTTTATTTACAAAACGATAACTCAGTATACAGTACGATACACGTACCATAAATACAATACTCAAGTACTCAAGGTAGCACTGCGTTGGAAATTGTGCAATTTCGCTGGCACACAGAAAATCCGTAAAATTTTTAGATACGTCCGTAAAACCATAATATAGAGATTTCCGTACAAATTACGGACAATCCGTAAAAGTTGGCAGGTCTGCAGGCAGATCTAAGGTGAGCAAAGCAGGTGGACAGAGTGGTTAAGAAAGGAAGAAGAGCTTTAGGACTGCTCAGGGGGGTGTTGAGGGGAGATAGTTATGAGGTGAAGGGAAAAGCGTATTTCAGGATGGTTAGTCAAGTACTGGAATATGCTTATGCGGAGTGGGATCTGATACATGGAGGTGCAGGAGTTGGAGAAGGTGCAGAGAAGGGCAGCGAGGTGGGTGATGAATAAATGGAAAATGCAGGGACAGGCTGGTGAGGAGGAAAGGAACTTTAGGCCTAGTGTTATGATGAAGGACTTGGGATTAAAACCGTTGAGGGAGAGGAGAGTGGAAAGGCTGGTCAGGTTGTATAGGATGGTGAATGGGTAGGGGGAATGGGAAAGTTTGGCTTGCAAACTAAGAGAACTTTTAAGAGAAAAGGTAGCGACAGTGAGAAAATTCAGAGGGTGTGGAGGAGAACGGAAAGGGGTACACAGTCGATGTTGGTGAGAACGATGAGGGAGTGAAAAATGCTGCAGGAGGAGTTGGTGACTGTGAGGGGAGTTGGAAGCTTTAAGAAGGGACTGGAGGATTGGTGCTGTGGGGATGGGGAGGAGTCTGCATGCCAACCGGGTGTTATTACATACTATTATTATTATTATTATTATTGTGAGTATTAGTACATATTGTTATTATTATTGTGATACTGTAACTACTATTGTTATTGTCATCATAAGTACCACTGCATACAGTACATCCCTGTAAAGCACACATATGATATCCATGATGCACTTGAGTAGTTCTAAAAAAATTGTCTTTAGGCTACTAATTTGACATAACAGCTAAAATGTCACTTTTAAGAAAAACTTTACTAGTAGCAATGTAAACATTACTTGAACAAAAAGTTATGTTATACCATATGAAGTAAAATGAGAAATGCAAGTGTTTTAATAGGCAGGAATTACCATCAAATTATACTGTAATAAACAGGAAAACGTTACAGTATATGTAGGAATGTTACAACAGGGTTCTACTGTAAAGTGAAACTCGCTGAAGACATTTCAACAGAAGCAGTTTAAAGTGTCAAGTCCTGCCATTTCCTCATAAGACACAACGAGTTCTAAAATACAATTTCACCTGTTGCTTAGTTATCTTATTTCCCACACATTACCATACGTCACAATGTTTGTACAGAATGCATAATCATAAAAAAATATTAACCTTTATAGATTGTTGATAGAGAAACTTATTTTGCATGATTTGTAAAACATACTTTATTCATTTTTTGCATGTTGTACCAGTAATTGCTAAAAGCAGCATTGTGTTCCGTGGCATCGTGTAGCTCCATTCGTATTCTACAGAGTTTCCATACCGAGCAAGCACATAAAGGGTAGTAGCTGTCATGGCACCGTGAAGTTCTGTTTACCCACTACGGAGTATGCTTCAGTACTGATTACTGGCTAGCCGGACAGCAAATGTTCACATCAAGCATTGTGTCCATGTAGTTTCTATTTGCGTGTGTATGTAAGCCTAGTGGTTTTTCATTTAAGATTCAAGTAAAACTGTTTCTATTAAGGTTGTGCGAATGTTCACACTATTGACACAGGATTAAAGTGTTTCATTATTTATATTAAATTTCGATAATAATTTTGCTTATCGAAAACAAATATTACTGATAACAACAAATGGTCAAACGTCTTTCAAATTTTCCCGTTTGACTGTCCTATAACGTAATTTTAAATTTTTCGTATATCACAAATATAATTCTTACAACCAGTGTATTCTTGTTCAGGGTACGGTCTACCGCAATTTTCATCACCATTTTCTTATTTTATTTATTTCTACAAGATATTATTTTTATTTTAGACACTAAATCTTATGAAATTTTTTTTATCTCTCATAGTTTTCGCATACTGACTTGTTAAAGTCATACTTTGCATGTTTCCGTTTTATGGACTACACTAAAACCAACTGATATACCAAAATCAAAAAAATCACAGTGGATAAAGACACTGCAGGCTACAATGTCATACTCATAAAAATAAAGAATAAAAATTATTTGTATTTTTAAAAATGTTAAAACTAAAAATTAAAATTTAAAAAAATTCAATAATTTTTTTAAATACAAATAATTTTTATTTTTATGAGCATGTCATTGTAGCCTGCAATGTCTTTATCCACTGTGATTGTATTGAGTTTGGTATATCAGTTGGTTTTAGTGTAGTCGTTAAAACGGAAACATGCAAAGTATGACTTTAACAAGCCATTACGCGAAAATTATGAGAGATAAAAATTTTTCATACGAGCCTAATTTAGTCACATTTTGTGTCTAAAATAAAAAGAAATATCTGGTACAAATAAAAAATTTAACAATGGTGGTGAAAATTGCGGTAGACCACGCCCTTAATTGCCCAATAATATAACCAACACAATATGTCAGAACCACAGTTACTAGAGAAAGGACGTCAAAACTTTGTGTACATGAATAAAATAAAGATGAGAAAGCACCACATTAAATAATATGATTGTGTGTACTGCCGTACAAGAATTACAGATATTACATGTAAAACTTACCCTCAGGGCACAATAAACAGCCTCTGAATATAAGATTGCTGCTACTGGGGCTGTGAATATATACATCTCCTTCGCTACTGATTGCTTCAATCATGCTGGCATGATTGGGTTCGTGATGTGATTTTGTTCTGTTTATATATTATAAACTTGGAAACTTGAACCTAAATTTGTAAAATAAAATAATTTTAAAAAACTTTATTACAGGCATAAACAGTTGATTTTAAAACCACATTCTCTATATTGCATTGAATTTAAAAGCCAACTTTGGCCAAAAGAGGGATATTTGCCTAGTGGAGCTAATACTTACCACCATGAATAAAGCGAGGATTCTGGAGGGCCTCCAGAAAAAGTTTCATATGAAGGTGCAAAATGTTACAAGTTAAGCACATTTTTAAAATAAAAATTGAACAAACTGTTGACAGAAATGTATTTTTATGAGGCTAATTGTTAATGCAAGTTTGGCTCTTTTAAGAAATTCAGCATCACATTTTCGCTCAAAACAACATCAGTTGACAATTTGCAACATGATACTGTCCAAAGTTGTGTTATAAATTTATGCGCTTTACAGTAAGTATTACCTTTTCCATCATGTGCAACGGAAAAATCACAGCAGTACGATAAGCAAAACGCAGAATGATAAAGTGGTTGATGTATCATCACTGTGTGTGTCGTTTAATAAATTTATTTGTTTTTATTTTAAGAATACTAAGAAGAAGGGACTATTTAACCTGATTTCAGGTAAGATGTTTTCCTGGTCCCTAGAAAAACTTTAAGCAAGTTTTACCGAGCATACCATTTACAAAATAAAATAAGTTAGGAGTAGTTACACTAAGTTATAAAAAGTTAAGAAATGTGTCCAACACCGCCATAGAATGAAATGTCAGAAACATGCATAGTTTGAAACATCATACTCACCAAGCACACCAAGTTCTGAAGGCTATCAGTTGTGAGTCTGGAGCTGGTCAGCTCAATCCCACTGCTGGACAGAGTTGACAGCAGAAACTCAAACAGCTTAGACTTCTTGAGTTGTATCATTTCCTCTGGCATTAAGCGGAACAGAATCAGTAGCAGACTCGACACATAACCATGTTTCCTGCAACAGAAAACTCCTACTTCACAGTTCCACTATCAATCCACTTTCTTACCGAGCAAGTAACTATACACAAATGTACAATACTCAGACTGGCAAGTTTATTCACAGATGTAAGAAAACAGTATAATGAACTAAACAACACGCACTTATTACCGTATTTATGTAAAACAAAGGAAGAGGCCGCTAGGCTATCAGTATGTACAAAAGACAGAAGCACAGTACTCACGTTTTAGTACTTGACAGATACACAACCACAAATAGGACGACACATAATCGCAGAAGCACGTATCGCTGCTTAGAGCAGCTTCCTCGGGCGAAGAGACATGGCTGACTGCGGTATGGCTACCGATGCACTGATGCTGATGCACCTAGCGGCCAATGGTTGAACTGATATGAGGCGGGAGATTCAAAAGTGTCAAGTAGAAGAGGATAATGAGGATATACGGGTACAGTGGTTGTTTGCTCGACCCCAGTGTTAGTCTAACACCGACCACAATGCCGGCCCACGCATAAGAGCCCCCAACTCACTAAGGCAGCAACCAGTCACTTTGGTTTAATTTGATATTGTGCGCAATGTGAAGTGAAGCCCCACATTTCATAAGTTGCCCGGTCAAAGTGGTGAACCTGTCTGGCTTTCTGAGTGTAAGTGCATCGTTTGTTGGCCGAGATTTCATCATTTTAATTAAATAGTAGTTTCTTTATTCATTATTTAATTATAATCTCTAACATCAAGATCTGTGGATGAACTTTAGTCCAGCGAGGCTATGGAATGCCATCCTGAAGCAAGAAGCTATCAACTTTAAAACATTAATTTGTAACTAATTAATAATTACTGCGGTGGGCTACATAAGGCTAGTGCTAACTTAATTTTCATAATTAATTTATTAATATTGATCAATAAATTTTGTCATAGAGAGTTCAGACTAGTCTCATTTTGTTCAGCTATGTATTGCATGAATTTTATCTGAGTAACTTATTGATGTAATTTAAAGCCCATAGGGTGTACTGAGAAGTCTGTGTAGAGTATAGTAATTAAACGAGTTCCGAAGGGATATGTGCGCTGGATTGGAGACTATGGCACCCCTGGTGAGCCGTGTGTGCTCTGGGCTCTCCCCAGTTCCGCTTGACCCGCTGTGAGATGAAGACGTGTCGCAACTGCGCTCGCGAGATAAGGGATTCACCAACGTAGCTGGGTGGACTACGTGATGGCGAGGGCCATGTGCCTAAGTTGAATTAGCTTCATTTTTTTTTAATCTCCATCAATTCACCGCTTGGTGGAAGTCACAGTAATTTATTTGAATGGCGCGGTAACTTTGGTACGAGTTTACCGAGGCGTTTGGGCGTGAAGTGCGCAGGCCTGAAGGAACTCTTTTTAACTCTTGCAAATGGCTTAAGTTGTAATAATTTGTCTTAATAGCCCACCATTGGAGCGTGTTCTTTCGTTTGTAATGCCAAATAATTTTGCGCCTTAGTAAATGTTCCGTTCATATGAAATCTGACTATTTAATTTCCATGCTCTTGCACGCCTTCATACCCATGAATTACCCTGAGATGAGAGTTCTCTCTCTACCGCACGTGAAGCCGTGGTAGTATGAAGTGACCGCATGAAAACAGATTTTCTTTGGTAGTTTGGGGCTTAAGTAGCACCACAATGTTTACTGATGATTTTCAAGCACACATATTGCACTTAACCTAATTACAAACTAGTTGCTAATACACAAAGAAGAAAAGTAATTTACAGTTACCTTTGTATGCGTAAGTTTGTCTTTCAATAAACAAGGTAAACAATGAAACTTGCTATAGAACGGCAAGAAAAATCCTGAAATTTCTTATAAAAATGGCTTAACTTATTAACCACAATTATGTAAAAGCTATAAGAGAGTTGCAGTAATAATTACCTAAAACAAATGTAATAAGAGACTAACACTAGCATTTAAAGACTAGGTGCAAATTAATTAAACTTTTAAGTACGTAGTAGAAAATTTTAACATGATTTCACAAAAATTTTACTGTAAATGTTTCTACTTGACAAAAAATAACTTAAGCATATATTTTATTATTGTTGACGTGCGACCAGAAAGGAGAGAAAAATGGTCACTCACGAGAGCTGCGAAGCGTAGTGGAACCTGATATCATTGTCAGCATGAGCACACATTGCCAACAACAGGTCCCAAGTGAAGAGGTAGGCTCGAGCAATGGCGAAGGAGTCTGTGTGGGGCTGCACAAGGCAGCAGTCCCCCAGGCTAAAGTCTGACAAGAGTGCTTCCATGACACTCTGGGTGTGGTCCAGTACAGGACGCAGTCGCCACAATCTTAGGCTCCCAACCACTCCTTCTTCGTCTTCAAGGTCGGCGTCACACTTCTCTAGCACACTGGCATCCAGTGAAACCAGCTGATTCAGCAGGCTGCCAACATGACCAACAACTCACTTCACCTCACCGCACATACGAACATTGGTCAGGGCTCAGGTCCTAGAGGTATGTGGGAAAGTGTGCATACCACAATTCAGGACTAGTGACTACCGTACCACATTGACAATTTTATATCTAAAAACGTATTCTACATGATGAAAAGAAAAACACCAGCTTGAAATGCAGTTAACATTAAAAGCTAAACAGGCAATATTTGAACAAATATTTGGCTGCAAACTTACCACCTCTCAATGTTTACTTGTTGCACTGCCTCCTATTTCTGAGATATTTTAGCAAATGTAGACCCACAGGGAGACAGTACCTGACTTGACGGAATGAGACATGGAGTTCCCTGGGGTCGAGGTGTGAACATGCCTCATGGGAATGACTTTCTGGGAGAACATCACATACAGTATTTTTTTCTCAATACTAAGGAAGCAGCGGACAGCTTCTCACTTCTCATATGGGGTAATTCAGTATGGTCACACTCACCTTAAAAGAGTTGTTTAAGTAGCTTTTGTTTGCTTTTGGTAAGAGTCTTGGGGTTGAGGTTTCAGAACCTCTCTACTATCATGAATAAAATATTGCACCACCTATGGGAGGGCAACGAGAGCTTTGGCAGAGATTCAATCCAACTCAGCAAGAGTAGGCGCAGATGGCAAATTTCCTGCAGTATTTTGTTTGTGAGTGGTGATGGGCCAATCCCTTCTCTCTATACAGAGCACTTACTTACTTCCCACCAGCAGATTACTTGATTATTTATTAAATTATGGTTGCCTGGTTCGTTACACATACAATACGAAATACAGTAAAACTCTTTTAAGACATTTGTGATGGGACACGAAGAAATAATGCTTATTAAGCAGGAAAACTTCTTAACAGGGTTAAATTATACATGTTCATATAGACAAGGTGCAAAATTATTTGTCTTATTAAGCAGGAAACTTCTTAAATGGGAAACTTCTTAAGAGGGTTCCACGTATATGTACAAATATACAAAGTGTGATACGTATTGGATTTTCAGCAGAAATGCAAGTGTTGGTTTATAAATCTCGTAACTAATGTGGCAACACGGTTTCCTTTAACAATCCTTCCCTAAAGAAATTAATCAAGAGCAGTTTAGGCTTCATACAAAATAACAGGACAAATTGAGGCTAGTTTTTAACTTGCATACAGGCACAAAATCTGTGCATCATACTTATGAATGGCTCCACCAACCTCTTAACCCATAACACTCTCATTGCAATGTCAGAGTGTCCAGCCAGATTACAATTCCAATATCTCGTATATTTCCGGGACATTTCTTGCATTTTTCTTAGAACTCCCGTACAAAAAAAAATCACAGAGAAATTAAATAAATGCTATAACGACTCTCCATATGCCTATTTTCATCAAGCATGGTCTTGCTCTTTAGCATTGTGTTACACTGCAAAAATATTACAAATGCAGCTAAAATATGTTAAAAATTCACTGACACTAGCACACTGTAAGCCAGAAAAGTCATTGAACAGCATTAGTATGTGCGGCCCCTGTTTGTGCGCGTTTCTAGGACTATCAGTCACTAACTCTGACAAAATCTTAAAACTTTTATCACATGCTTATACAGTAAAACTCTGTAAAGAAGTTTCTTAAGGGACTGAAATATTTGAACTTATTAACAGGAAAAAACTTCTTAAAAGGGTACATTTACTATTGTAGTAATGGGAGTGGTAAATATAATTCAAACTTATTATAGGGGAAACATTTTATGTGGGAACTTCTTAACAGAGATTTACTGTATTACTAATCTATATTTCGAGCATGATACCCCAATTGTGCGAGAACAACAATTAAGTAAATAAGAAATAAAGTGAAGACATACAGCAGCTGTTGGCCTAACACACAGTGTACCAATTGCACTGACGCTTGCAAAGGAATAATTTTATCAAACGTAGCCATTGTTTGGTGAACGAGCGTTACACCGCATAGCCGAAAAACAAAAAACCTCTTTCTCACAATTGTTTTTCAGCTTTTATGAAAGCGCAATGGAGTGTGACAGTGCTGCCATCTATCGTGAATTTTTTAAGACCTCTTGTGATCGCCTCCAGATGCTTCAATGACTCACTCTATAATGTAACACTACTCTAAGCAATTTTCTTCTCTGCGGTCGGTAACCTCCGGCAAGATTCATGTGGTATCGTGATGTAGGAGAGACTGGCAGAAAGAGTACACTGGAAAGAGTAATTGAGAGGTGGCTCGGTGGGCAAGTTCACTTTGCGTGTGTATGGAGGTGAGGCCCATCTGCTAAGAAACTAAGCGATGAGAGAGGGAGAAGGAGGGGGGGCAGTCACGGTCGAGACACGATGCAGGCAGCAGGAAGCATGGAGTGCTGGGCTAGATGATGCAATAAGCATGTCAGTTAAGTACAACAATTTAGTTTACTAATTTTTTTAACAAGACGGTTCCAGAAAGAGGGGTAGCCTCTTTCGTAAGTGTATTTATAGGAGTAGCGCTAACATGAGGGATGGGACTTCTTATCAGAGACTTGTCGTGTGAGGAAGCCTGTTGGGCAATACGAGGTTAAATTGCAAGATTCAAGCACAGGCTTGTTGTCAGATGTTTAGCAGGCATGTCTCCTAGTGAGTAACACTTATTTTGTCATTCCAAACTCCCGTTAGGTTTTTGGACCATGATGAAGTCAATTGATTTTAAGATAAAGAATTATCATTTATTATCTGGGCTACCTTCTAAACAGTTCATTTACTGTTGAAGTGACCACAGGCTACCATGATGTGATAGTCATTTATTTACAAATATAAGTATCTTCGCCCTCCCCCAGTAGTCTCACAGGAAGACATGTACAGTAAATCCCCTATCTAACGACATCAGATCTAACATCATCGGCGATCTAACGACATAATTTCCAGGAACACTGGAAAAATTAATATTTTAAAAATTTATTAAAGTTATGCAAAGTGCAATACATCACAGTAAAACGTTATTTAAATATAATTACTGTATGCATACATTAAACTATAACATACTGCAGTTCTCATAAATTAGTGATATGCAGCTGTGAAACAAAAAAAAAAACTGTTGAAAAAGTTTAGAAACTATGGCTGGAATATAGTTGAGGCGCACACCGGTTGAGTTAGGCCGCCCGCGCAACACCACCATGTGAGATGTGATGAATAACGCTGCCTTAGCTCCTTTTCATTCGCCTTACCTCTCCACGCTCCCCCCTTCATGCACACCCATACCAGCCAACTTTTCAATATAACAATTAGGAAGACATTTACAAAAAGTTTAAATTTTGCGTGAAACTCATGCGACCAATTTTGCATCAAATAAACAGTAAATATCAAGTTTAGCTACTTATCGTGTAAAGGCCAAATTAATGATTTTAGACATACAGTTTATTGACGAAAAATGTTTCTAGTGACATTCTAAGTTGTCCTACGCAAAAAAAAATTTTGTTAGGTTACCTTTTTTTAGGTTAGTTCAGGTTAGGCTAAGTTAGGTTAGGTTAAGTTAGATAACCTAACATTAGGTTACGTAAATTTAAGTTACCTAACCTAACTTGGCCTAACCTAATCTAACCTAACAACCTAACCTAAAAAACCTAGCCTAACAAAAAAATTTTTTTTACGTAGGCCTACTTAAAACGTTACTAGAAACATTTTTCATCAATAAACTATATGTCTTAAATGAATAGTTTGGCCGGTACACGATGAGTAGCCAAACTTGATATTTACCGGATTATTCTACAAATTCTATCGTACTTCAAAATGCCATCACCACCACGAATTTTGGCTAAAACTGGTATCATTGCTACCATCAGTCGCAACTGAAAACGGCGCATTCTTCAAGCACTGCACTACTCCGGATTTTGCATCCGAAGCCATTTCTTTCACAGTTGCAGAAGTTTTGGTTCGCTAACATCCATATTTCTTTGCAATTTCCGAGCCTGGAAACATTTTTTTCACATGCACACCTGCATGATCTGCGGCTGTTAGAGGAATGTTATGTTCTATCACAAACGAAGTAAATAAACACTCTGCAAGCGTGACGTCTAGATCTGCACTCCCAAGTTTAACAAAAAAAATCTTGAAAGTTTATGGTTATCTTTTTAGCATTTTACATGAGACACATGCTTCTCACTTTTGATATGTAGGCTGATGTCACTTTTGCCACCACACAATAATTATGAAAATGTCGCATCTGCATTCCTTACAAAAGCCAAACCTTTCCCCTTTGTCAAACTTCACAATCCACAAACTATGTACTGTAGGTATCACGGAATGTCTGGTAATATAATATTGTTTCTTTGTACCGGTAGCCCTACTAATTTTTGAAAACGTAACACAGACGGTTTGCAATTCATAACCTGAAATAAGGCCTAAATAAGGTGACAGAAACTCATATTACGCAAACTACTTCGCCCGTTTTAATACATAATAATTTGGTATATCGTAAACCCAATCCAGTACTGCTTTCATACTGACAAAAAAAAAACGTTCATTAGCAATGAAACCACACCGCAAGCTTTCTTCAAATGTTGAAAAAGCAACGACGCCACTCGCAGTACAAATGTGCAATCGAAACACACACCATCGATCGTCACAAGTCAAAGACGCAATACATTGATACATAAAAAAATATGAATGTAGAATCGATTTATCGAAAAAATTCAGACTTTTCTAAAAATCGAAAGAATTCACAGACTTTCGGAAAATCGTAAAGGGCAGTTAATATTCGGAAAACTTCCGGAAAAATCGGAAAGGTTGGCACGTCTGCACACCTCTTTCACACAGACTCCTCCACGTGTTCTTATCTCAACCACGCTGCACGCAGTTCAATACCTGATGTGACATACCATTGGTAATTTATAATCCTTTCTTGAGGAACAGTAAAAAATTCAGGTCGAAAAAAATCTAAAATTTAAGGAAAATTGTCCACGTTGCATTTTCCTTGGTCAGTACTGTGCTGTAAGAAACGTACTGCTAAAAATAAATAACACTCCTCCTGAGTGTTAAGCCAGCCAGTAAACATTATCTCTTCCCACCCCCAGCCGACAAGACAGATTGTACTTTTGTGCGCGTGCATCAACTGCCGACTGTCTGATAGTCACGTGCAGCTTGCATCCTGTCAGGCCACATAGCAGAGCCACATGTTTATTTTTTCTCTCCCACTCTACCACTCTCTCCCATCATGCAATGTATTTGTTTCCATGTCTTGTGAGAGCCCAGGGGGATGGTGGTTTAAGAGACGACATGTTTATTACTTTTTTCCCGCCCTATCACAGCACGGCAAAAAAGGACCAGCATTGCACTAAGTCCGCAAATGAAGCAAAAAAAAAACTATCCAGCGTTAAGGACGTTTGACCCGTAAAAATTCAAAATTTTATGTTTGTGCCAAACATTGTTCAACTTTTACACGTCAGATAACATGCTATTTCCCCAAATAAAAAAAATTAGGGTCTATAGTTTCAGCATAATTACCTATCAAAGTCACAAAATGGCAGTTGCGGTGTAGCCAAAATAATAAAAAATAATTAACTTGCAGAAACAAGATAATTCATATCGATACTTAATGATGTGAACTACTTCAAGACACTTTTGTAAACACAAAGCGATATATTTTTGTATTTTTTAAAAATTGATGAAAATGAGTAAATTTTTTCATAACTTTGACAAAAGTTATTTTAGGATATTTCAGTAACAGCCGAAAGTCAAAACATGTCATTAAATGCATTGATACACTGACTTTCAGTTCCCGTAATTTTGAATTCGTTAGTTAATTACTTTTTTTGATTTTGGCTGCACTGTAATGGCCTTTTCGTGACTTTGATGAGTGATTTTGCAAAAACTATTGGGCCTAATTTTTTTTATTTGGTGAAATGACGTGTTATTTGATGTGCAAAAGTTGAACTGTGTTTGGCACAAATATAAAAAAAATGAAAATTTATGGGACCAACGCCCTTAACTCATCTTTTTTTCTCTAGCAACAGAATTGAGCTCGGCTTGACCTTGACACCTTCCGCTTATTATTGAGCCCCGTGAGGCACATGGCTATGGAATCACTGCAGTGTAAAAACGGCCTATGACGCAAATACAACAGTCAAATCGCCATGTGTGGCATGTGGGCTGATAAGGTTTTTGTTTTATGCTTGCTCGACAAGAGAGCAATAAGAATAACTGCAGCCAGCACGCCAAGAGCCACTTCGCCTCTATTCACAGTATAGAGCATTAAACGGGTGCGCTGTGCATAGTTGAATGATTTTTACAATAGGCATATGACTTTTAGCGACGAGTAATACAATCATTTTATACGTGGCAGCACCTTGAAAAGTCCATTTTTAGCCCTTTTGAGTGGCTCCAAATTCGCGTTCATAACAGGCATTCAAGTTTTTAATAAATACAGAAATTTTTAATGTTGATTTTTTAATAATATCTTTTGTTAGTATCGCTTGAATTCTTATAATGGCAACACGTAACAGTTCTTGCGCAGTAAAAAAAAAAGCTGAATGGCTGTACTGAAAGGTTTTAAATCGTCGCAATATACTTTTACGTAAATAATATGAGTTGTTCTGTTATGGTCTCTGTGATTTGCACCAGGCAAGCAGGATGAATCACGCGTTCACAGCACAGTTATTGTAACAGCCCCCTTCACTTCATTATTTTATAAATTTGCTGTCTTTCCCCTATTTGTACATGTAAAGGAATATTACCTATGTTTGTTTATTTAATATTTTTTTACTATAATGTTAAGAGTAATTAGTAAATTGTGAAAATGGAAACCATCTTAATATTCCTTTATTTTGGACATATCTAGTAAACTGCCAGCCTATAATGCAGCAAAGGTAACAGGACCCTCCCCCCTCACCGGCTTTTTTTTTTTTTCAACTCTGCCACACCAAGAAAGTTCCCCTATCCCCTTCCTTTATTTTAAGTACCTCCGCAGCCAAGCGATCTTTACCCCCCCCCCCTCCTCGCCAATATTTCCTCTCAAGTCTGAAAGTGCCTGCTCACCACTCCACCATCCTTTATTTCTTATCCCACCTGTGGCAATACAGTATGTTAAAATATGTGGCAAAAGAAAAATGTAGTTGGTCAGTAAATAAATACTTACGGCTTAAGTAGGTGGTAGCCAACTCTCTGAAGCTGTGGCACAGCTGACGTGAGCAGACCGGAACTAAACTGCACAGTCTTTTCTGCATCCCAGTTGGAGAACAATAACTGTGTGTCTGAGCTCATGACGGCATCAGCCAGTCTCTCTAGTAGGACGTGATCATGACATGTCATCGAAGAGACTTCACCATGTTCTAAAACACAAATATCAGAACAAATAATCAGTGCTGCAACAAGTAGTTCTTCAATTGCATTTTCATTGGCCAATGAATACAACCAGCAGAAAAAATACATTTTTGAGTTGCCATGAACTCCATGCCTACATATCTAACTCGTATACAAACTTAGTTTAAGGAACAGACAGACCTGACGACAAAATTTTTTATAATCTTCCACTCAGCACAATCAAAGTAACAATGTATGGAGTTTCAGGTACGGGTTCAGACAAACATAGCTCACCTGCCACGTGCAGGAAGATGTGAGAAAGTGTCTCGCATACATCCTTGCGATAGCAAGCCTCCCACGAGGTGTTCTGTCCGACCAGATGCTTATTAAAGGCAGCAAGGAGCTGAAGGCCTGATATGGCTAGCACCTGCATCTTGCAGTCGTCAGGGCGTCCTTGCAAGACGACGGTCCATGACCTAGCCAGAGGCAAGCGTAGAGCCGCAGGCGGCACTAGCAGCTGTGAGCGCACTTCAAGTAGGCTCCTAGAAAGCGGCAACAATACTGCCATGCAGTCGCGGCCCACCTGGCCCATCAGGGTAAGTAGTTCGTGTCTGTCTTTGAGCAGGGAGTTGGCCTTCGAGAAGACAGCAGTCACAAAATTTAGCAGCAGCACCAGATGGCTCACCTCCGCCCAGCTGAGCGCTGTCACGTCCCTGCAGCAAGCCTCACAATCATCAAATGCTCTCCATTCATGAATCTCACATAAAAAACTGAACAAGCCAGCTATGCTCACTCATGCCAAAACATTTTTCAAAAGTAAAACTATGCCACAAAAACATAATGTGCAAACAACTAACTTTTGCTAGGGGTATGTGGGATCCTGTCTTCTTGAAAAATCCAGAGAAAATGTTTAAATTTTTCCTTCGGGCGAGAAATAAATTTTCCCAAGAAACTAAAACTGTATTTATCACAGTTAAAACTAAATTTCACACAAACTTTGAAGCTGCAAACCGAAACAGAAAAGAAACACTTCAATACAACTTACGAATACAGTATATCCAAATAGCACATGAGGAAAGGTTAAGTCAATGTAGGATTTCACACTTGCAAAAATAAAAATACGTACTAAGCTACCTGACGCTATTCATGTAATGGCGTTTAAATAAATTCCCATTAAAGGCGCCAATAAACAATTTGTTATTTTCTCATCAGTTACTGCAGTACTGTTGTTCTGCTGAGATGAGACGCTGGGAACTGGCTCACCAATACATAACCAAATCCAGACAGCCACCTGGCCTCAACATCAGATAACCTTTTCCCACTTTCAAACTTCCTGCCACACCTAGTGTGTCCTCTGGCTGCTAGGTGCACTGATTACCAACCTCTGCTGAACAATAGACATCAATGTGCCTCCACTCACTGCCTGAAGAAGCCGGCCCGGCCAACGAAATGTCACAAGTCTCCGCGCTTCCGCGGAAAATGTGTTCATTCTTTCTTGTGTGTGTTCTATCAATAAGTACTATTCTGTAAGTACTTACGAACCATACTGTATTGTTATTATGTAATTAGTAAGCCTAGTGGCTTCTTCCCGCCAAATCAAAAAATATGGCATACTGATACTTTATGAGTAACAGCAAAATTCAGAAATTACTCATAGAAATATCATTTGACTATTGGGCAGTGCCGGATCTAAGAGGTGCAAAGAGAAGCAGGTGCCTCGGGCGGCATGTCTAAGGGGTGGCAGGCTGGCTCTACCCTGTTTATGAAAATTAGAACCAAGAAAATAA
Source organism: Medauroidea extradentata (assembly GCA_003012365.1). Classification (NCBI taxonomy): domain Eukaryota; kingdom Metazoa; phylum Arthropoda; class Insecta; order Phasmatodea; family Phasmatidae; genus Medauroidea; species Medauroidea extradentata. The sequence goes on from PNEQ01008449.1 coordinate 18,637, forward strand.
TATCAGCCTCTGTATCTTATAGTAATGTGCAGTGCATTCAATGCAAGGTATTAAAGGGGCATAAGACGGGAAAATTTTATTGTTTTAAAATGTTTTATATTTGAAGAAATATGGTTTGTTTCGTGTGTTACTATTTTCTACTGCAATAAAAAAAATTAGCTTCAGATTTTTTTTTATGGCATGTCAAAGTCAAAATTTGCATGAAACGGTTTTATGCTTTGAAGGAAAACCAACTGACTTATCGAACTGAAAAAATTCACACTGAATATCAAAGTTGTATGCTACAAAATCATCTACATAAAAATCGAATTAAATATGGTGGTATTTTTAAATAATTCTTTAATTTTTAAAATTGTAATTTGAAAATTAAAAATTGTTTTTAAATACAAATATTCTTATTTTTATACAGTAGACCTTGTAGCCTACAACTTTTGTTATTTAGTGTAATTTTTTCCAGTTCGGTAAGTCAGTTGGTTTTCCTTCAAAGCAGAAAACCGTTTTATGCAAATTTGGACTTTTACACGCCGTTATAAAAAAAGTATGAAAGTTTAAAAAAAAATTTATTACAGTAAAAAAATAGCCACAGTGTATATGTAAATAACAAACCGTATATCATACAAATATAATGATTTTTAAAACAATTAACATTTTTCGTCAAGCACTCCCTTAAGCATCAGTTTCCTTTTGTGAATTACAAATAAATCCTTTTTATTAAAAATTATACACAAACATTCATGTGTGTCAGAAAGGTGCTGGCCTGCCCGAAGAAAACACATGTGTGTGCACAAGTCATTATAATGTGTTGCCGGGCCGGGCACAGATGACTGACGTATAGCAAGGGTGATATGGAGTGCTGGAATGCCTGTTTGGTTTGAAAATGGGTGAAAGAACGTGTTACTGTGGCCGTAGCTGTATCTGTGTGTATGTGTGTGTGTCAAACGTATAAGTCAATGTGACTAGCAACTTTCTGAGTTGCCGCACTTACACATCAGAATGGCACTGGCAGTGATGCAAGTCATAACAATTTTCTGGTACACATAAGGATTTTCTGGGAATAATAGCAAACATATGTACCAGGAGTACCAGTTTGTGTGTTGAATATAGTATAAGGATTTCAGATTGTGTTGCACATGAGTGGAGAGCACGGAAAAAATTATAAACTAAGATGTATGTGCTTCGTCGGCAGCCACATTGTAACTGTATAAAACATACTAGACCCCGAATACTCACGGTTCCTCTCATCGCATTCGTAAAACAGCTACCTTCGTAAAATCGATAGTGGCTTATTTTGTCCCCCACCCCCCTCGTTTACGTAAAATTTTCTGCAAAATATCTCTAGTCAGGCCCAGACTTCCGTAGCATTTTGCGGGAAATTAATCAATGTAATAATGTTAACATTAATTGATATCAGTATTCACACATCACACTGTTGAGCGGTAGATATGACCGACCCTTGTCTACAAAAAATTACAAAAATTGAGGTTCCAAGTGTCTTCTCTCGAGCGAATAGCCCGACTTCCGTAGCATTTAATGGAAAAATAAAGCAAGTGATAGTTTAAATATAAATTTATATCAATAGGCAGACGTCTTACGATCAAAAGAACACCGCTAAACAATAGATATGACCGACCCTTGTCCTAAAAAAATAAGAAAACAGAGCTGTCGAGTGCCATCTCGCGAGCGAATAGCCCGATTTGCGTAGCGTTTAATGGGAAAAAAAAGTAGGCTTTTGTTACTTGCACAATGCCCTTGTAAATTATTCACAAAGAAAGAAGGAAAATGCGGACATATTTATTCATTGCACAGTTTTATATAACTTAACGTCAAAACAATCCCTCGACGTTGTTGAATTGTACGAGAACGTAGATACTAGTAGCGTGCAGAGTGGATAGATAGCGCAACTGTATAAACATTCACAAGATGGCAGATAGATAGTGGCACTGTAGCATATACCCATGTTCAATAAAAATGCCATTTTGTGACGTTCTTACCTAAAATCATAGAGAATTACTTGTACTGTATAAGTGGTTGCAAATAATCACTTCCACAGCCAGTATATGCGGTAAAAATATATTAGGAGTTCCGAGATTACGTAATACACGAACGTCTATTTATTTTACTTTACAAGTTCGACATTCCCAGAGACGAATGTTTCTACACGTGGTTAATAGGTAGCGCTATTATCATTCTCACTTAATACAAGTTTTACGACATGCAGTAACGCATTTGTTTAAGCAAATTATGCGCCATGCTAATTGTTTTAAGTACATACCGTGTTAACCCAATAAAGAAAAAATTAATTTCACGCTATTATTTATAGGGTTCGTGTAAAAAGGTAAACGCATTCGGCACGAGGCGAGAGAGATATAAGACGTCATGAAACAGCCTAGAAGGAGGCTGTACTATAGTTAAATGAGCATTATGCGCATGCATCCTACATCGTAGTTGATGGAGACAGGCCGGCCGGCTTGGCACAGGCGCCGCCGCGCTGTTTTCAAACTTTCACTGCTGCATTTTTAAACGGATTTTCACTATTTTTGTTTTATTTTTAATATTATGAGTTAGCAAGTAATAACTGCAACTCTACAATTCATATTTTAATGCATCGAATTAGTTAATATATGTTTTATTTATTATCAATGTACAGTAAAACCTCTTTATAATGACCCATTTTATAACGACCACCTGTCTATAACGACCCTTTTTTGGGAAACCGTGATGTTTTAGTTTTTTTTTTTTTTTAAATTTCAAATTTCAAGGAAATTGGCAAAAAATAGGTTTGTGTGCGCCATGTTGCATTTCTAGTGGCGAGAACTGTACTCCACGCGGGAAGCAGTAACTCACACTTCCTCTCTCCTGCCGTAACGGTACTCTTATCTTCTTTTCCCCTCACGTGAATAGCTGGCGCGCTCGGCATTCTCCACCTTTATTCACGTGCCAGTGTTCTCTCGCTTGCTGTTAGATACGCTACACGCTCTCTGTTTGCCATATTATAACGACTTTATTGCGCGACTTTTGGATTTCTCTTGGTTTTTTATGATTTATGTCGACTTATTACGCTTCGATTTTCACGATTTCAATTTGGTAATTTATTTGGTTTGAGTTTGTGAACGATTGACGCCCACGCAGTTCTTTTGGCTTTCGATTTGGTTACGATTATTAGGCTTGATTCTGTAAAAAATTGTTGACGACCCGTACATTTTTTAAAACTTCATACGGACTTTCAATATTTCCATAATGAGTGGAAAGCGAGACGAATTGTCGCTTCTGAAGAAGTATGAAATAATCAAGGATGTGGAATCAACACAGAAGCCGAAGTCACAGATTGTGCGGGAGTTCGGCATCCCGAAGACAACATTGTTTACGATTGGCCCTTTAATGTGTCAGACTTTCTTTTATTGCGTGTTTGTTTAGTGTCCCGTCAACGCAGTGATGATAGTAGTAAACAAATTATCTGCCTAATTTATCACATTTGTTGGATATTATGTCTTGTAAGTTTTTTAATAGTGTACTTGTAGTTTTTTTCATGATTTATTTTTACTTCTATACTCGTTAATAAATTTAAACACTACCTTGTACAATCGCTACGACTACGCTGTCAACTAATTAATAGTACACTTTTAGTAGAGTGGGGGCCATGTCGCTACATTTTCTTTGTGCTGAACAAAATAGTTTACACATTGACATATAACTTTAATATTTTAACTGAGCGATAACGTTACGTCACAGTGCACGCCCGCGATTATCTTTCAGTCGGTCTCACGGCAGAGCAGGATGACGCGCTGAAGAGGACAGCTGCTGTGGCATTGATCGGTGCATGCGCGCGCAGCCATCTTCGGCACTCACCTCCCCCCACCCAACCCCTCATGTTCACTCCTCCCGGCCGGCCGAGCAGCTGGCTGATAACAACTAACAAGGAAGCGGCGACACGGCACGTAACCTCACAGCGCGTGACTTTCTAAGCGTTCACGGCGTAAAAGAAAAGCCCCGAGAGTAGAATACACTATCGCCTTTTCTCTAAAAGAAGACTGGTGATAAGTTTCGTTTATAGCCAAGTTTAAATGTAAGATTTATTATTGTTTAAGATGACTAAACATAGACTTAACGCGAAAACTGCCTATTTTGACATATAGTGGTTCCAAATGGATCCAAAATATTATGACGACCACCTCTCTATAACGACCCTAATCTCGGGAACCGTGAGGGGTCGTTATAAAGAGGCTTTACTGCTTAAAATTTTTTTTGTCATAGAATTTTGTTATTTTTTGAGGGTTCCTGAGATTGTATTCGTAGAATCGCTACCTTCGTTAAATCCAGGGTTCGTAAAATCGGGGGTCTAGTGTATAGTTTATTTTTGTTTGTTAAGTCCGACCGTAGGAAGATATTGCAACCATTTTTTTTTTTTTTTTTTGCTTTTCAGATGTTATTTGGATAAAAAGATAGTTGACCAAGGAGGGAGCGTTGTTAGTTTCGTTATTTTGTTTGCTGTTATATAAATGGATGCTTGGCCGTTGCCAGAATTTAGCTTCATCTAAGTAGTAGTATTTAATTTATTTGAGTTTAGTTTAATTTTGGTTACATCTTTAATAGTACTTTTAGCAGCAGCACCATTGTACGGAGTTACAAATGCGTGCCCGGCCTGGGTTGTTGTTGACCCAGGTCAGTGTAGCGGCCAAGCGTCCAGCTGCCGGGTAGTTTTATTTTTAGCATAGCATGGTTTGTTATTTATTTTTTTATTGTGCTCTGGTTGCACATGCACCGTGTCACCCAGTGCAGGAGAGAGACAGAGATATTTGTGCGCGGGTTGGCACCAGCCAATAACAAGACGTTATTTCAAACATAAATTGCTGTTTTTAAATAATAAATGTAATTCTTATAAATAATATTAATGTAAAAGTTTGTTTAAGCGTTAGGGTAATTACCTTTTGCCTTGATAAGTTATGTGTTGTATTTTATTTGGACGGTAATATTCCGATTTTGTGTATCGGTGGGTGCCCACCAGAGGCGGCAGAGAGAGTGAAGGTTGGTGGCGTGGGTCCATTCACCATGATGAAGCGTCTTTTTTGGGGAACCTTGGTGCGTGTCAGACGTGTGCAGGCGTCTCGTGCATTTTTGTGTTGAAGGAAAAGGAAAGATGGGTGATAAAGTTGTAATGTGGGGTGTAAGACGGACCTTAATATATCGGGACGGTGGCCCTAGAGCTTAGTTTTCTTTTATTTGTCAATTAAGTTTTGCAGAGGAGGTTTTGCCCTGATGGGGTTTTGTCAGTTACGACAGCACATTTGAGCTCTCCTACTGTGAAGTAGTAGCTGGCCTCACCAGACCATAAACCTTGACAATTCAATTTTTTTTCTCATATATATATATATTATTAAACTTTGTGTCTCATTGAAGCTTAATACAGCAGATGACCTGCCAATTATGCCAATAGAGCCTCTGAAATTTTAAGGTGAATTTTGAGCCATAAGTGGTGCTAGGTGAAGTGAAATTACAGCCCACAAGTTATTTAGTACCGTTGCCCGGCTTGCCAACAGAAGTGTTTTTTATTGTGAAAGTGCCTTTCCTTTCTTTTTATAAAGTAATTTATGCCTAATCAAATATAGTGAGTGGACATTTCCCCAATGTGAGCAAGGGGATCCCATTCTGAAGAATGAGCAGGTTAAAGTTCAGTAATATATGTAATAATAATTGTATGTATGATGCTTGTGGCAGTCATCCCAAAGTTTATTACAGCAATAATAATCAGTAATTATGCGAGTTAAATCACGCAGGCCAGTATAAGATAGATTGGTGAACCCACTGAATTTTAAAGCAACTTTGTTTTGATTTACTAAATCCATCTTGTAACCAGATAATGGAAATGTAGTGTGACAGGCCATGTTGGGTGCCTATGTAAAGATAATTTAATTTGCTGCAATAGTTATCCTTAGCAGGTTTTCTGTAAAATTAAAAGCGTAGAAGTTATGTGAGTTTAAAGTATTTTTAGGTAAAACTAGTAGGCCTAGGGCTCTCTTTCTTTCTACCTTGTTGAGTGAGAGATGGCCGTGGAATGTTCTGGAACAGGAAGCTTGGTCTCTCGGACAAGTGTAATCTTTATTTTATTTAATACATATAACTAGTTCAAACATAAGATACTATTTTGATAAGCAGTGTTGTTCAAGTTAGCCCTACATTTAATGTTTTACAAATTTTGGGCTTTTAAATACTGTAATTAAAGTGGAATGTTCTGGACCAAGAGAGTTCCCGGAAGTCGCTGCGAGGGGTGGCGCCCTCTTGCTAGCTTGCTAGGAGACGGCAGCCATTTTCTCGCCCCGGTCTAGCTCCGTTCATTGTCGGGTGAGGTTGTGTCGGCAGGAGGCTCGTGCCATGCCGTGGGCTGGCAAGGCGGAATACCGCGACCGCGGCTGTAGGACTTCACTTCTCATTTTAGATGCGAGTAATCGGCTGAGATTTGTTGGCATCTCTTAATATTTTTGTAAGGAACTGGTAGCAAGGCCACGGGGCCAACGCTAGAAATGTGCGTGATGGAGTATTTTTTTTTATTTTAAATGATTACCACGTGGTGAACTTTGTGTTGTCCTTGTAATGATGAATCCCGGCCGGGAAATTAACTGATGGAAGCTCTCTTGGTGGTTAGGTAGCTTTGTTTTGGTTGTGTGTGCCATTAATCAGATGAACCTTCTGGCCTCGTAAATTTTTGTTGATACATTTCTGCGGGGAATGACTGCCAC